>CANNZV010002209.1:55745-164701 GCA_947561585.1 Caprella mutica | reverse complement strand
AATTTTTCACATAATGAAAAACATGCTATTTTCACATAAAATTAATTATAATTTCCTGTTTATAATTGAACACAGCTATGGTGTAAATAGAATTAAATTAGTTATTTATAATGGGTGTTTTTGTGTTCATGCTGTAAACACTAATTAATTTTTATCCTTTCTGTATGTTGAGATGATGTGGTTTCAGGTCAATTAATTGCTACTCTTTTCCACTTCATTTTATTAACTACAGACATAGATTATTGTGACACATTCTAGAAATTATGCATCTTAGTATAATGAAACCGGTGATAAATTAGGGTTAAATGGATAAATAGTCAGTTGTACCGCTAGATGGCGTTGCTACAGATTTGCTGACAAATATTATGAACACAAACGTGACAAACGCACGCACGGAGATTGACGTTTTCACCGCTAGATGGTGTAATTATATAATTTAATAAGGCTTTTATAAATCAAATAGTTCAATATTATTCTATTGTTGATGTTCAGGAATAAGTTTGACATTTAAAGCAAAGTATAGAAAGTTACAGTGGGTCTTTAAAGGTCCCCTCCAAGCAAATATTTTTATTGCTTTATTTAACGAGGCTAATGTTCCTTATCATTTTGCTTCAAACCGCATCGAATTTGGTAGAGTATTTTTAATTTTATATGCTTTTAAAGATTTTTAAAATCAAAACTCTACAAAACCTATTTTACTTCCGTCTTACTAATTTAAAAAAATTTCAGCCTGAAGAAAAAGAATGTACACCATTTGTTTTGATTGTCGACTACTTATTAGGTTTAATAAATCTATTTAATATTCGTGTAAAGGTATAAAATTGAATGAACTTATAATAGAAACGTTTAATTACTTTAGGAAACAATTAATATCTAAAATCATTTAAATAGAGGCCGAAAACGCATGGTTTGTTTATAAAATTCAAATTTGTTATCAAAACAAAGAGTATACAATCTTCTTCTTGAGCATCAGATTAGTGATTCGCTCAATTGCTGCTAACAAAGTATTAAAAAGCTTTATAAACAATTTATGAAATATATACTGAACCGAATTGTATGTGGTTTGCAGAATAATGATCGTAGACCTTAGTTCTATAATATTATGTTATAAACTCATTTTTTTCCCGGAGCCTGGAGAGTTTTTAGTACAAAGAAAAACACTGAATATTTTTTATGTTCACCTGACTTATAGACTTGTTAAACATTGATAATGAAGTTATATTCAAATAGTATAATTTATTTTTAATATTTATAAAAAATAAAGACTCCATTTTATACATCAAACTATGCTCCTTGTGATGTTTACCATATTCTACACTGAGTGGCTTTTCCTGGGCGCAAACAAATGATAACAAGCATATTGCCTTTAATGTTAATTAGTTTAATTAATTGCCTTTATTGTTAATTAATTATGCTAAATTTTATTTTGTCGTAGATGAAGAATTATAAGCAATTACAAATCTTTCATTTTTGTATAAAGATATTTCAATAAAATGTTCTTCATTTATTCATAAGTGCAGTCCATCAGAGTGTTCTTATTCGTCACATTCATTCACGGAGTAGCTTTTCTGCGTCCATGAATTTGTTTGGATCCTAACTTGACACAAGAGTATCATTTCCTGTCTGACTGCTTCTTCGTGGTCCCTTTTAAATTTTCTTTGGAATAACATTCGAATACAGAAGTAGGCGATACTCTGGGATGAGCACAAGAGTCATCATAGATCATATTTTGCCCAGAAGCCCCACTTATTTCTTATCTTTTTTATTTGAGTCAACCGTTTGTACGAACGGAAACAGAACTTCCAGCAGCAACTGTTCTCGGTATAAGACTGTTATACTATAAGGAGATAGTGGAGATACCTTCAGTTAGAATATTATATTTCAATCACTATGACATAATAATTAAAACAAATTCATTTCACGTCGGTTATAGACAATTAAGATTTATTGATCTTGTTTCAGGCAGATTGTTTTCCTATGTAAAAGTTGTATCTTTTTCCCTCTACTAGGTTAGTATTGGTAGATGGTATGCATGGTCTACTAGGTTAGTATTGGTAGATGGTATGCATGGTCTACTAGGTTAGTATTGGTAGATGGTATGCATGGTCTACTAGGTTAGTATTGGTAGATGGTATGCATGGTCTACTAGGTTAGTATTGGTAGATGGTATGTATGGTCTACTAGGTTAGTATTGGTAGATGGTATGCATAGTCTACTAGGTTAGTATTGGTAGATGGTATGCATGGTCTACTAGGTTAGTATTGGTAGATGGTATGCATGGTCTACTAGGTAAGTATTGGTAGATGGTATGCATGGTCTACTAGGTTAGTATTGGTAGATGGTATGCATGGTCTACTAGGTTAGTATTGGTAGATGGTATGTATGGTCTACTAGGTTAGTATTGGTAGATAGTATGCATGGTCTACTAGGTTAGTATTGGTAGATGGTATGCATGGTCTACTAGGTTAGTATTGGTAGATGATATGCATGGTCTACTAGGTTAGTATTGGTAGATGGTATGCATGGTCTACTAGGTTAGTATTGGTAGATGGTATGCATGGTCTACTAGGTTAGTATTGGTAGATGATATGCATGGTCTACTAGGTTAGTATTGGTAGATGGTATGCATGGTCTACTAGGTTAGTATTGGTAGATGGTATGCATGGTCTACTAGGTTAGTATTGGTAGATGGTATGCATGGTCTACTAGGTTAGTATTGGTAGATGGCATCCATGGTCTACTAGGTTAGTATTGGTAGATGGTATGCATGGTCTACTAGGTTAGTATTGGTAGATGGTGTGCATGGTCTACTAGGTTAGTACTGGTAGATGGTATGCATGGTCTACTAGGTTAGTATTGGTAGATGGTATGCATGGTCTACTAGGTTAGTATTGGTAGATGGTATGTATGGTCTACTAGGTTAGTATTGGTAGATAGTATGCATGGTCTACTAGGTTAGTATTGGTAGATGGTATGCATGGTCTACTAGGTTAGTATTGGTAGATGGTATGTATGGTCTACTAGGTTAGTATTGGTAGATAGTATGCATGGTCTACTAGGTTAGTATTGGTAGATGGTATGCATGGTCTACTAGGTTAGTATTGGTAGATGGTATGTATGGTCTACTAGGTTAGTATTGGTAGATGGTATGCATGGTCTACTAGGTTAGTATTGGTAGATGGTATGCATGGTCTACTAGGTTAGTATTGGTAGATGATATGCATGGTCTACTAGGTTAGTACTGGTAGATGGTATGCATGGTCTACTAGGTTAGTATTGGTAGATGGTATGCATGGTCTACTAGGTTAGTATTGGTAGATGGTATGCATGGTCTACTAGGTTAGTATTGGTAGATGGTATGTATGGTCTACTAGGTTAGTATTGGTAGATGGTATGCATGGTCTACTAGGTTAGTATTGGTAGATGGTATGCATGGTCTACTAGGTTAGTATTGGTAGATGATATGCATGGTCTACTAGGTTAGTATTGGTAGATGGTATGCATGGTCTACTAGGTTAGTATTGGTAGATGGTATGCATGGTCTACTAGGTTAGTATTGGTAGATGGTATGCATGGTCTACTAGGTTAGTATTGGTAGATGGTATGCATGGTCTACTAGGTTAGTATTGGTAGATGGTATGCATGGTCTACTAGGTTAGTATTGGTAGATGGTGTGCATGGTCTACTAGGTTAGTATTGGTAGATGGTGTGCATGGTCTACTAGGTTAGTATTGGTAGATGGTGTGCATGGTTTTTCTGAATTGGAATGCTTTCGTAGGTGCTGTCAATTTTGCCTGTAAATGTTATTCTTCATTTTGAAATTTAAAAGTGGAGATTTCAATTTTAAAACATAATATTAAAGGATTCCTAATTGACTGTTTGATATATTCTTTGGCTTGCTTTCTCACATAATTTTGAGTTTATGGGGCCCACACATCCCTCCAACAGAACTTTGGCCTTTGCAGAGTTCAGACCTCTTTTTTTTTGGTGGATTTGCTATGTTACTTTTTCAATGAAAAATCTTCTACTATCTACTCTCAGTTAGTTACGACGAAGGATGATATTAAGACTGAAAAGACAATCAGAAGAGTTAGTAAGACTCACTGGATTCTGTTAAGTTTTCTCCTAGAGTACCTAGACAGTCATTATTTTTTCAATCACGGGACTTATAATAGTTACCGTGTGAATGGAACAAAGTTCATGAAAGGTGAGTGTTGAAAGGCATTAAGTCTTCATAGGGAAATGCACTGAAGATTCTCTTCTCATCCAAACGTCTCGTATGCAGTGTGTTTCAACATTTTTGACAAATTTCAGTGGCTTTTATTCATAGTTGTACTGACGAAAAGAAAATAATACACCAAAATGTTCAAGAAGAGTGGATTTTTAATGATTAATAACAAGAAATACATATTATAGAAGGTGCTGGAAGTGGCCTCCATTTTGCTGTTCACAGAGATTCGCCCGCTTCAAAACATCAAGTGCTACACTCTGAAGGACATTCTCGCGATGTTCTTTTGAAAATCTCTTCACAACATTGATAAGTTCGTCCACTGTAGTTGGTTTTGCAGAATACACGTCTTTTTGAGCTAAGGCCCAATAATAAAAATCCAAAGGATTCAAATCTGGAAAATGCGCTGGCCACGCAATCTGTGTCCTACGGCTGATGACTCTGCCTCCAAACTTGTTCAACAGGAATTCTTTGGCGGCAGTGGTGCAATGGGCAGGAGCACCGTCCTGACTCCACCATAAACCTTGTCTTGTAGCACATGAACGAAAGGTGGACCAAATATTTTCTTGCAGCAACTTGTGGTAGCAGTCTCCATTCACTATCTTGCGTCTTCCATTTTCATCCATGAAGGCATGAACGACATTTACACTTAAATGTTTATTGCTAGAAAACAAATTTTACTACAAATATCAAATAAATATGAGTCTCGAAGTTTATTTTACAATATGTATGATGCAAATAAAAAAAATCCCGCCAGAGAAACACTGGCCATATTTAGAGAAGCTTTTTCAAGTCGCTTAATTTCATGTTATAGTGAAGTCTCTTGGCCTGCTCGATCTCCTGATTTAACCCCTCTTGACTTCTTCCTTTGAGAGTATCTTCAAAATCGAAAGCTTACAAAAATAGGCCTGAAAATCCCAAAAAGTTTAATCTCAATATAATTGAAGAAATTAAATAAATAACGAGGGGCACACTAGAAAATGTTTGTAAAATACTGTGCGAAGAGTGCGCTCCTGCTTGAACAATAACGAAGAACATCTGAAGAACATCATTAAAAAAATTAAATTTATTGTCTATGTATACACACTGCACAATATCTTTGAGATTTTGTCTATAAATTCATATTTACTTGATATCGATAGTTGAGTCGGTTTTCGTTCAATAAACATTTAAAATTGTAAAGTTACTTTTCCGTCACCATGTAAAACTTCAATAATGTTGAAACACACTGTAATTAGTAAAATATTTAAAGTTTTCCATTTGTAAATTTAATTCCAAATGATATTTGCGTAGACATCTCTCTTTAGTTTCTTTCTTTGCTTCTCAATGCTCTAATTTGCTACAACGTTTCCTGGTTTCGATTTTGAAAAGCATATATGTACCTGTGTTTTTAGCTGCATTTCATCTCGCCGTGAATGCATGTGAATTTCTGCTGAATATGCAAAGTATCGCCAGATTATCTGATATGAGAGAAAATGAGAACAGTCACTCAAAGGAAAATGGTGACATTGTACAGTCGATTTGATAATATGAATGGACTACTAGTTTAAACCTAGTAAGAACAGAAAAAATATATATAGCATTATAGACCAGACGGATCTCATAGGCCCGCTCAGAATTTTATAGTTAAAAGCTCCTTTAAATGTTCAATTTTCATTATCATTCACACTATGATCGCTACTATTGCATAGATTCACACTATGATCGCTACTATTGCATAGATCCACACTATGATCGCTACTATTGCATAGATCCACACTATGATCGCTACTATTGCATAGATTCACACTATGATCGCTACTATTGCATAGATTCACACTATGATCGCTACTAATGCATAGATTCACACTATGATCGCTACTATTGCATAGATCCACACTATGATCGCTACTATTGCATAGATCCACACTATGATCGCTACTATTGCATAGATTCACACTATGATCGCTACTATTGCATAGACTCACTCTATGATCGCTACTATTGCATAGATTCACACTATGATCGCTACTATTGCATAGATCCACACTATGATCGCTACTATTGCATAGATTCACACTATGATCGCTACTATTGCATAGATTCACACTATGATCGCTACTATTGCATAGATTCACACTATGATCGCTACTATTGCATAGATTCACACTATGATTGCTACTATTGCATAGATTCACACTATGATCGCTACTATTGCATAGATTCACACTATGATCGCTACAATTGCATAGATTCACTCTATGATCGCTACTATTGCATAGGTCCACACTATGATCGCTACTAACGCTCTCTTGACAGTCGTTGCAGAGTATCTTAGATTTCCTGTCTTTCTTGGAAGTACAAAAGTAACATCTCTTGCTATAGTTTGTTGTCCTGCTGAATATCCCCAACGGAACGAAATTCATCTCAGAATTTGTGGGCTGTCATTAGCTAATATTCCTGCAAGTAATTTTGCTAGTGTGACGCAGCTCAAGTGTGACGCAGTGTGACATTAGCTCTTTTATTTCATCCGAGCTTCAGAGGCACGCCTGATATGAAAATAAATAGAACAAAACATGTTGCATTATCTTCATTAATATTTATACGATAAATAAATAGGTCATTTAAAGTCTCACAGATTTCATCACTCTAACCGATTAGTTTTTAAAGTATGTCCCCAGGGGCTCTATCCTGAAGCTGTCTGTGGTGAATGGAAGAAAAGGTTGTGGCGTTCCTTGACCCCAAACTGTTGTAATTTGATAAACCTTTTCTTCTTTAAAGTCTGATTACATTTCATTAACAGGGAGAGGATCTTTAAGAACATAAGTCTCACTTCAATATGATTTATTAAAGTCTTTTTTCAAAGTAAATCCAAACGATATGAAAAGCAAACTAATCATCAAATAAATAAATCATATCAATGAAAGTTGCTTATTTATTATATCTTATTATATCTATAATTCTAAATAAACAAACGCAATTAAATTGAAAACAAGCATTCGCGAAAATAATGACGTTATTTTGACCTCAATTTTCCCGTTTATTATCTTTTATAAATAATATAACTGAAGGCAGGAAAGGAATTATCTAACAGTTTGAAAGTTTTCCTCAGTCATATCGGGTAAAGGATCTATCTACACTCAGACCCTTTACTCTCCATTAATTACACTTACTCGAACTACAATTATACGCGAGTAAAGGATCTATTGGACGATAGACCCTTTACTCTCCATTAATTGCACTTACTCGAACTACAATTATACGCGAGTAAAGGATCTATTGGACGATAGACCCTTTACTCTCCATTAATTGCACTTACTCAAACTACAATTATACACGAGTAAAGAATCTATTGGACGATAGACCCTTTACTCTCCATTAATTACACTTACTCAAACTACAATTATACGCGAGTAAAGAATCTATTGGACGATAGACCCTTTACTCTCCATTAATTACACTTACTCAAACTACAATTATACGCGAGTAAAGGATCTATTGGACGATAGACCCTTTACTCTCCATTAAGTACACTTACTCAAACTACAATTATACGCGAGTAAAGGATCTATTGGACGATAGACCCTTTACTCTCCATTAATTACACTTACTCAAACTACAATTATACACGAGTAAAGAATCTATTGGACGATAGACCCTTTACTCTCCATTAATTACACTTACTCAAACTACAATTATACGCGAGTAAAGAATCTATTGGACGATAGACCCTTTACTCTCCATTAATTACACTTACTCAAACTACAATTATACGCGAGTAAAGGATCTATTGGACGATAGACCCTTTACTCTCCATTAATTACACTCACTCAAACTACAATTATACGCGAGTAAAGGATCTATTGGACGATAGACCCTTTACTCTCCATTAATTACACTCACTCAAACTACAATTATACGCGAGTAAAGGATCTATTGGACGATAGACCCTTTACTCTCCATTAATTACACTCACTCAAACTACAATTATACGCGAGTAAAGGATCTATTGGACGATAGACCCTTTACTCTCCATTAATTACACTCACTCAAACTACAATTATACGCGAGTAAAGGATCTATTGGACGATAGACCCTTTACTCTCCATTAATTGCACTTACTCAAACTACAATTATACGCGAGTAAAGGATCTATTGGACGATAGACCCTTTACTCTCCATTAATTACACTTACTCTAACTACAATTATACGCGAGTAAAGGATCTATTGGACGATAGACCCTTTACTCTCCATTAATTACACTTACTCAAACTACAATTATACGCGAGTAAAGGATCTATTGGACGATAGACCCTTTACTCTCCATTAATTACACTTACTCAAACTACAATTATACGCGAGTAAAGGATCTATTGGACGATAGACCCTTTACTCTATTGCTGCTGAGCATTTACTCATAGTGTTGTATTTGGTTTATTTTGCATATAGTAATTAGTGCAGAGTTTGCCCCTAGAGTTAGTTAGCAAACACTGCACTGCACACGAGAGAATAAATCTTTGCAATCACCTCAATAGAAGACAAACTCTATTGGAATGAAACACAACTGTGAAGGGGATATCTTGTTCATGTGAAGGGAATATCTTGTACCCTTCACGTCATTTAAAGGGAATATCTTGTACCCTTCACATCATGTGAAGGGGATCTCTTGTACCCTTCACGTCATATGAAGGGGATATCTTGTACCCTTCACGTGTATTGTCATTTGAAGGAGAAATAAGGTACAGGGCATATCTAACATTTTGTAGCAATAATGAATTCAATAGATCCTTTACTCGCGTATAATTGTAGTTTGAGTAAGTGTAATTAATGGAGAGTAAAGGGTCTGAGTGTAGATAGATCCTTTAAACTATTCAAACTGTTAGATAGCTTCTTTACCTTTTTTTACCTCTCATTGTGCTAAATGTATTCAATTACCTAACCATCTGTGATAGGTTAGTGGCTTATTGTTCTTAATATTATTTATTTGTATTTAATTTCATCTCTTTTCTCTTCGTACGTTTTCTCCTTTAATATTTATTGTAGAGGAGTAATAACTTATGTGGCGCTGTTTATTGCATCTGATCTTCCCATGGTTAGTAAAGACCCTTTAATGGTTTTTTATTTTATGGAGTAAAATGTATGGTGATGAAGTGTCTTGTTGTAACTAATTGCAATAAAACTCATTCACTAATAATTTCCTACCAATTAGTTCTACCTAATTAAAGCATTTTTATTATATCTATTGAAGTGCAAATTTATACCAAATGATTTAGTTTAGGTTAATGAGACAATATTTACTAATGAAAACACTACAGAGGAAATTATATGGGAAAACTACACTGAAACAAATCATTTTTCTCTCTATAATGACTCCCTTTTCTTTATTTTAATTACTGTGATGTAAGGCACACACAGCTTGTTTAGTATAATGATGTCCTTTTCTTTGCAGACTTTTTATAATGGCAATTTAGTTCATTTCTATTGCAGATGACATTCAATTAAACTATTTCTTTCGTTGTAGTCTTAATTCAATAAATATTATCATGACGGTAAACATTTATTTAATTCTAAATTTAAATGTAAACTAGACTGTAAGGGTACGTACACACTACATGCGGAGCGGAGCTGGGCGTAGCGCGGCGTCATTAAAGGGGCAGTAAACTTAATAAAAAAATGTCATTTTTTCTAATAAAACTATTGCTTAGTAAGAATAAAGCATTCATGTAGAATTGTAATGTTCAATAAAATCTAATAATGGAAATATATCAATTTATATATAATTAATTTCTTAACAAATGCTAACGGTGATGGCGCCACAATCAGTGTCGCCATCTTGTAAACAAACAAATTGAGATAAGTTTCTATCTAGATTCTAGCTTAAGTGAAGAGATGGCTTTATTTTTAAAGTTATGCCTTCTTGTCTTGAATCTTTTAACCATTTTAACGCAAAAAAGGTTAATTACTGCATAAATAAATTAATATGAAAACAACAAACATACTCACGTACATACTAATGATTGGTAATGCTTCCGCCGCTCTGTACCGCTCCGCTTCTAGTTGTCTTCACCCTAACAGATAATAAAACCGTATTTCTTACACCTAAAAACATTAGATGAAATATAATATAAATTGTAAAATTTTAGGTAATTTTTCCTGTAGTCTTGTATAAAATTGACCCTTGAGAGGAAATTTCAGTTTTTGTTATAATTTTGTTTTACATTTTAAATTAAAATTGAAGATCAAATAGGTTGAAGAGTTAAAGGGGAACGTACTTGGTTTTTGAAAATATTTTTATTACTGAAGCTACGGTTCTAAAACTTAGTACCATATTATAATAATGAATTTTCTATCGTTTTTGTTTCATGGCATTTTTTCGATTAGACCCATAGAAAACAAGTTATTCGAATTTCGAACCATTTCCAAAAAGCGTAAGGCTTCTACAATTTTGAAGCTACGGCGTTGGGTTTTTTTTACATTCGATTCTCCAAGAAATTCTCTAGAGCTGTTATAGCTTTTTTTTCATTTTCGAATTATTTTCAAAAATATTAATTTTTTAATGAAATTTTTTTTTCAAAATTCAATATTTCGAAAAAAAAGCTTCTTCAGCACTAGAAATTTTCTGAAAAATCGAATGCAGAAAACCTCAATGCCGTAGCTTCACAATTGTAAAAGCCTTAGGCTTTTGAATACCAAAATATGTCGGTTTTGAGAAGTTTCAGATAATCGCATTCAAAGTTGCACTGTACCTGCCTGTGCTGTGACACCCAACATCTTCCCTTATGAGATATTGAGTGCCACTGGACTGATGGGCAGAGTTGCCATATGCTTTTAGCCTAAAATCTGAAAGGAAGAGACTAAAAATCTTATTTTACCATTAAAACTGGAAAAAAATCTTCTTTACATATTTATTGCCAAAAGTAATTATTTAATTTGCTTGAAAGTTATATACACAACTTGAATGATTAATTCCATAATTGAATGATTAATTGATTTAATTCTATTCCATAATTCCAATTTATGGAAACGTATTTGCCACAAGTTTCTACGAATCTACATGCTATGCGGACAAGCACCTCTCACGCTCTTGACTTTCCTAGTTCCTACCTCTCAAAACTGATGAACCGATAAAGTGATAATGAACATGTTATCTTTAATATTTAATATAACTTAATGGACAGTATCACAGTTGAAATTATTATGGATTATCTTTCATTTTATAATGAAATTGTATGATTTAATATATTTTTAATGGTTTTTAATTAATAAATTAATTAATATCCTATTTAGGCTGAAAATCTTAGAAAAACCTTATTTTTCGGCGAAAATCTCAAAATCTGACAGTTGTTCGAAAAATCTGTATTTTTCAGATTTATCTGGACATATGGCAACACTGCTGATGGGTATTGCAGCCAAGCTTCATAACTTCATAGACTATAACAGGTTAAACGAATAGGGAAATAATTGCCAAATGTACGATTTCTTGAAGAATAGTTGTGAAACAGTGAGACAAATGCTTTTTTCTTCAAAACCATACATATTTTATTGGTAGTTTTGTACTCAGAATTCTTTTAAATTAACTAATCTATCATACGATATAAAAATATTTTAATATAATCATTTTTCCGCTAAAAAATAAACAAAAAACCAAGAGCTGTGCACTTCGCCGATTAGTGTGAGAAAATAACAATCTCTATCTTTCTTCTTGAATATCTCTTAAACGGTAGATTAAACTAGCGCGTGAGTCAACCTAGCATTCTTTAGAATTTAATAATCTATCGAATGGTATAAATATATTTCAATGAAATGGTTTTTTCCGCTGCAAAAGGAACAAAAAACTAACTGCTATTCACTCCGTTGTTCGTTGATTAGGGGCACTGGTTAACCTTTTCATCTGCTTTAATTACTGTAGCTAAAATAAGAACAAACATAATATTGCAATGATAAAATGATAATATAAAATATAAATTGTCAATTATTTGTAACATAGGTTGCATAGGTTTTAATCTAAAGAATAGGTTTTCATCTGAAGAATTTGTAGACGCAGCTCTTAGTAACATTTCGTACTATTTCTATTCGCTTAACCTGTTATAGTCTATGAACCTTGATTGCAGCCAATAACTATTGTGTTTGGTCTCAGTAGCAAGAACTATACCAGATATGGCAAGATAATTAATTATTACGAATTATTTGTGGCTGATAGGCCACAAGCATCTAGTGCCACCCTAATTATCGCCGCGCCCCCCTCCCTTTCTCTCTCCCTCCAGTGGGTTATAGTGACTCTAGAGCTCTGATATTTCACTCAAACATCTGGTAGTGTACTTGGTAGCTTACGAAATAAAATAAAAAAGATAAAATTTTGAGATTTTTCCAAGTACAATCCCCTTAACATTTTAATCATTTTCCTCAGTTTTATTGGGTAAAGGGTCTACCTACCACTCAGACAGAAATCACAAATGTTAGATGGTACCTGTACCTTATAACCTTCGCAGATTGTGGAAGGTTATATTTTAGGCGGCATTTATTTATTCACCATCATAGTATTCAACCAAATTGCCTTAAATTTGGTGAGACGATTGGTTAATGTCCAGGAACCATTTGGTTAGATTTTTGTATGCGCTCTACGAGTGCCCGTCATTTGGTTTCCTTCTATTTTTGAGATTTACACGTATAAAATTTATTACTGGAACTGTCTCCCTCATAGAAACCGTATCCCTGGTGTATTCTGTATCACTGATACTCACCCTATCACCGTATCCCTGATACTCACCCTATCACTGATACTGACCCTGTCACCGTATCCCTGATGCCCACCTTATCACCGTATCCCTGATACTCACCCTATCACCGTATCCCTGATACTCATCCTATCACCGTATCCCTGATACTCACCCTATCACCGTATCCCTGATACTCACCCTGTCACCGTATCCCTGATATTCACCCTATCACTGATACTCACCCTATCACCGTATCCCTGATACTCACCCTATCACCGTATCCCTGATACTCACTCTATCACCGTATCCCTGATACTCACCCTATCACCGTATCCCTGATACTCACCTTATCACCGTATCCCTGATACTCACCCTATCACCGTATCCCTGATACTCACCGTATCCCTGATACTCACCCTATCACCGTATCCCTGATACTCATCCTATCACCGTATCCCTGATACTCACCCTATCACCGTATCCCTGATACTCACCGTATCCCTGATACTCACCCTATCACCGTATCCCTGATACTCATCCTATCACCGTATCCCTGATACTCACCTTATCACCGTATCCCTGATACTCACCCTATCACCGTATCCCTGATACTCACCTTATCACCGTATCCCTGATACTCACCCTATCACCGTATCCCTGATACTCACCCTATCACCGTATCCCTGATACTCACCTTATCACCGTATCCCTGATACTCACCCTATCACCGTATCCCTGATACTCACCTTATCACCGTATCCCCGATACTCACCCTATCACCGTATCCCTGATACTCATCCTATCACCGTATCCCTGATACTCACCCTATCACCGTATCCCTGATACTCATCCTATCACCGTATCCCTGATACTCACCCTATCACCGTATCCCTGATACTCACCCTGTCACCGTATCCCTGATACTCACCCTATCACTGTATCCCTGATACTCACCCTGTCACCGTATCCCTGATACTCACCCTATCACCGTATCCCTGATACTCACCCTGTCACCGTATCCCTGATATTCACCCTATCACTGATACTCACCCTATCACCGTATCCCTGATACTCACCCTATCACCGTATCCCTGATACTCACTCTATCACCGTATCCCTGATACTCACCCTATCACCGTATCCCTGATACTCACTCTATCACCGTATCCCTGATACTCACCCTATCACCGTATCCCTGATACTCACCTTATCACCGTATCCCTGATACTCACCCTATCACCGTATCCCTGATACTCACCGTATCCCTGATACTCACCCTATCACCGTATCCCTGATACTCATCCTATCACCGTATCCCTGATACTCACCCTATCACCGTATCCCTGATACTCACCGTATCCCTGATACTCACCCTATCACCGTATCCCTGATACTCATCCTATCACCGTATCCCTGATACTCACCCTATCACCGTATCCCTGATACTCATCCTATCACCGTATCCCTGATACTCACCCTATCACCGTATCCCTGATACTCACCTTATCACCGTATCCCTGATACTCACCCTATCACCGTATCCCTGATACTCACCTTATCACCGTATCCCTGATACTCACCCTATCACCGTATCCCTGATACTCACCCTATCACCGTATCCCTGATACTCACCTTATCACCGTATCCCTGATACTCACCCTATCACCGTATCCCTGATACTCACCTTATCACCGTATCCCCGATACTCACCCTATCACCGTATCCCTGATACTCATCCTATCACCGTATCCCTGATACTCACCCTATCACCGTATCCCTGATACTCATCCTATCACCGTATCCCTGATACTCACCCTATCACCGTATCCCTGATACTCACCCTGTCACCGTATCCCTGATACTCACCCTATCACCGTATCCCTGATACTCACCCTATCACTGTATCCCTGATACTCACCCTATCACCGTATCCCTGATACTCACCTTATCACCGTATCCCTGATACTCACCCTATCACCGTATCCCTGATACTCACCCTATCACCGTATCCCTGATACTCACCCTATCACCGTATCCCTGATACTCACCCTATCACCGTATCCCTGATACTCACCGTATCCCTGATACTCACCCTATCACCGTATCCCTGATACTCATCCTATCACCGTATCCCTGATACTCACCCTATCACCGTATCCCTGATACTCATCCTATCACCGTATCCCTGATACTCACCCTATCACCGTATCCCTGATACTCACCTTATCACCGTATCCCTGATACTCACCCTATCACCGTATCCCTGATACTCACCTTATCACCGTATCCCTGATACTCACCCTATCACCGTATCCCTGATACTCACCCTATCACCGTATCCCTGATACTCACCTTATCACCGTATCCCTGATACTCACCCTATCACCGTATCCCTGATACTCACCTTATCACCGTATCCCCGATACTCACCCTATCACCGTATCCCTGATACTCATCCTATCACCGTATCCCTGATACTCACCCTATCACCGTATCCCTGATACTCATCCTATCACCGTATCCCTGATACTCACCCTATCACCGTATCCCTGATACTCACCCTGTCACCGTATCCCTGATACTCACCCTATCACCGTATCCCTGATACTCACCCTATCACTGTATCCCTGATACTCACCCTATCACCGTATCCCTGATACTCACCTTATCACCGTATCCCTGATACTCACCCTATCACCGTATCCCTGATACTCACCCTGTCACCGTATCCCTGATACTCACCCTATCACCGTATCCCTGATACTCACCCTATCACTGTATCCCTGATACTCACCCTATCACCGTATCCCTGATACTCACCTTATCACCGTATCCCTGATACTCACCCTATCACCGTATCCCTGATACTCACCCTGTCACCGTATCCCTGATACTCACCCTATCACCGTATCCCTGATACTCACCCTATCACTGTATCCCTGATACTCACCCTATCACCGTATCCCTGATACTCACCTTATCACCGTATCCCTGATACTCACCCTATCACCGTATCCCTGATACTCACCCTATCACCGTATCCCTGATACTCACCCTATCACCGTATCCCTGATACTCACCCTATCACCGTATCCCTGATACTCACCCTATCACCGTATCCCTGATACTCACCCTATCACCGTATCCCTGATACTCACCCTATCACCGTATCCCTGATACTCACCCTATCACCGTATCCCTGATACTCACCCTATCACCGTATCCCTTATACTCACCCTATCACCGTATCCCTGATACTCACCCTATCACCGTATCCCTGATACTCACCCTATCACCGTATCCCTGATACTCACCCTATCACCGTATCCCTGATACTCACCCTATCACCGTATCCCTGATACTCACCCTATCACCGTATCCCTTATACTCACCCTATCACCGTATCCCTGATACTCACCCTATCACCGTATCCCTGATACTCACCCTATCACCGTATCCCTGATACTCACTGTATCCCTTTCTTTTCAGACTGGTTTCATCAAGGTTTCCCCCACTGACCATTACATCATTGAGCCGATCAAGAACTTCCCCCGGGGGAGGGAAGACCCCCACCCTCACATGGTATACCGGGCCTCTTCACTTCCCCCCAATGGAGATCATCCCCACGGGGAGTGCAGCACCAACGGTAAGTCATGCTTACTGTTTTACTTTTTTATAGAGGATGCAGAGAAAAGTTTTACTCATTATCATAATACTATTTATATCATTGAAAAGTTTCTCCAATTACTTATGTATGTTGTTTTTAAACTGTTGTGTTATTAACAAGCCAAATCACTAATGGATAGGAAAATAAAGAACTGAAGTTATTATTCTAACAGTGCGATTTATTTATAAAAATTGTGTTTTTCCTAGAAATAACTACATTATAATTTCCAATTTTTAGTAATTTCCTTAGACTTTATACGTTACAGTGCATTTCCTCTATAATGAGTCCTGTATAGTGAACCATGTGAACCATCATGATTAGTAGAATCCTGAATAATGAAGTATACTGTATAGTGAACATATTTTGTGCAGTCTGCCACAAAATAGCCATGAGTTATCTAGTGATTTAGTTGTAGTTCACTATAGAGGAGCTCTACCAGTACAACTCCTCTATAATGAAGTCCTCTATAATGAAGTGAAAAAAAATTGTAGTCTGCCATAAAATGTTCAGTTTCCTATTGATCTCTTGGATCCTATATAATGAAGTGAACTCTATATAGTGACCTAGTTGTCTTCACTATAGAAGAGTTTTACGGTATTTATTGTCAGTTAATTCATTGTCCTAAATGATGTAAGTGGACCACACAGTCAGTTCCTATTTTGGTGAGTAAAACTTACAAAGAGAGTAAGTAACTCTACCTCCTCTTGAACGTTAATTGGCTTCCATTTTTAATGGGCAAATAAAGAGCTAAGGCTGACTTACATTGAGTACCCAACATTACTCCAATGTTATTATATATTTAATTCCTTCCATTAAACTTTTGTCCAAATATTTTCTTTATTTCTTGCTTCTTATATAGCAAATAGAGTTATAGTAATTAATGTCAGATAATAGCTACCTCCTGAACAGTACAAATAGAGTCACAGTACTGGTTACTCATTGCAGATTTCCCCTATTTATGCCTTTATTCAAATAAGGTCGGCAATGAAGCATAGAAAAGTCTACTATTTCACAGTCTATCTCCTATAAGTTTGGTATTGTTTGTTAGATATATTCCTCTAGAGGGTTTCTTGTAGTGAAATCATACCGATGTTAAAATATCAGCATTGATTTAGAGCCAAATGTTAATTTAGAAAGAGTTATTATTGAAATGCATTTGATTGAATTATGTTCATCATTTTTAATTCTTATTATGACATTTTGTATTAATATTTTAGAAGACGTAAACTCCCTCTCCCTCTTTAAATTTTGTAAATGTGCAATGAATTTCAGGAGTGCTCTTCATGTGAATAAAATAACGAAAGCATTTTAATATTCCTGCAAATAAAGAAAAGATCTCAGAGTAAATAGAAGATATTCTGTACTAGAGAGTAACGCTATACAGTTGCAAAATGTTTTATAATCACCGATAGTCTGTTTTCTATCGGTGATTGTAACAGATGATAAAAAGATCATTCATTTACCACAATCAATATTAGACCAGAATACAGTAGTAATTTATTTTTAAATTTAAAACACTTAGTCTATGGTCTTTCGTCGGACATTCTCGAAGCTACTGTCCGAAATTATGATATTTTACAATACATCACGATCAATATTTACCGTTACGCGAGTTACGAACATTAATCTCAACTGTTTATTATTCTGCGTGTATCGCCATCACTGTCTCTCCGCCCTTCATTTACTCTCTGTCTTTTACCTCTGATGATTAATAGGAAGAAAAAAGAGCTGTGGTGATAATGGAGTGAAGGATTTATTAGGTGAGCGATGCGATTAGTGGAGAGCGATGCGATTAGAAGAGAGCCATGCGATTAGTGGAGAGCGATGCGATAGGAAAAGGGATTACACAAAAGACGCCTTACGTCCATCCGAGGGTAATCCCAGTGCAGCAAGTGCACACTTTAGACTCTCACTCAGTCCCACTCCTCCCATCTACCAGGTCATACTTGGTACATTGGCTTTACCACCAGCGGAGTCAGGGTTTTAGACTCATAGTAGATCACTCTCACCCCACCTGAACCCTAAGAATTACTCTCAACCACAAGTGGAGGGTCAAACACACTCAGACACAGGGAGTTAGTAAACCATTCTGGGGATCAGGATTTACCCGGATTATTTCAGCCTCACACCATCACCAGACTCACTCAATCACGCTCACACATCCACAATAAGTGTGAGGATGGGGGGGGGGATAGTGCTAGTAATGAGACCTCAACCTCTCAAGCCGTGGGAAGGCTCTGGGGTTTCTCTCCTCGAAAAGGAGGGGATACATCTTCAGCAACAACAAACAACCATGAACTGTCCCAATAACCAAGGCCACCACCAATTATATCCGCTTCCCCCCCCCCCATGCCCCCTAACCAGGTTGTCCCTACCTCACTTTGCCACCCTAACCCGGTCAAGTAACCAAGGCGGAGGAGGCTACAACTAGGATCAACGACACGGAAAGATCAGAACGCAGTACAGGCAAGCTCGTAATAAGGCGCAGAACATGTCACGATTTCGGTTGCCGTCGATAAATCCCCACTAACACCAGTGCTCCAGACATCCCACTTCCACATAAGCTCTCCCACCCCCACGTCTCATACTAGATTGTCCCTTCCACACTTTTTCATCCTACCCCATTAAAACAATGCAGGCGGAGGAGGCTACAAAAAAGATCAGAGACACAGAGACAAGAGAGCGCAGTTGCGGTCAGTCCAGAACAAAGATGCATCGTAAGAAAATTGTATAGTAACGGCCATGCCACGTCAATATATACTACAAACGACATACCCTTGAGTTTCGTGGTTAACTTACCCTCTTACCCTTGGAAAACATGCTCCACAGAGGCCGTAACCTAACAACCCGGTTTGTCCCCTACCTCAGTGACAAAAAACCAACAGAGGCGTACAGGTTACATTCCAGGAAGAAGGAATACAGATACATGAAACCATTATTGGACTCTTGGGGTTTTCTCAGTGGGAAATCATTCTGCCTCGGCACGAAGAATACAGTGGACCACTCCAATCACCTGGCCTAAACACCCACACATAGTGACCTCCCCCAGCCACGTCTCCACACCAGGTTGTCCCTCAACACTTTTTCACCCTACCTGATTCGAGGCGGAGGAGGCGACAACCGACACAGAAACACGACCAAGGAGAACCTAAGAGCATCAAGTCCCTAAAAACGGTGCAGAACATCATAAACTATGCTAGCCGGCGAATGATTTTGTCCAGATTATTATTATTATTGAATGACTCGACTGATGGTGCATTGACCAGCTCCCGACGGAGGGCATTCCAAACGCTACGCACCTTCACATTCATCAAGTCCCGGAACTTATTCGTGGCACATCCAGTTTGTAACCATGGTTCCGAGTCGGGTTCACATTGAACGAGAAGATCGTCTTGGGGTCAAGGCTGCTATGACCCTTAACGATCTTATAGGTCTCGATCAATTGTCCACGGAGTCGACATTGCTCAAGGGTGAGAAGGTTGGGGTCTTTCAACTGCCTGTCATAACCCTTGTTCCTAATCTCCGGGACCAACTTTGTCGTGCTGGCCTGGACTCGATCCAAGCGATCCACGTCACAACGGTACATGGGAGACCAGAATTGGGATGACCCTCTTTATATACCCTAGGAACTTTTGAGCTTTCCTCTCGGCAGCGATGCACTGTGCATTGAAGTTAACTCGGAGGTTATAACCACTCCAAGGTCAAGCTCCTGATGCATAGGAGAAACTGGCGAACCAAGGAGGCTGTAGGCGGCACGGGCGTTCTTCACACAAACTGCAAGACGCTACACTTGCTTGTGTTGAATGGCATCTGCCACTGCTCTGACCACTCCCCGATCATGGCCAAATCCCTCCTCAGTTCTGCCACAGCCTGAGGGTTTGCAGCGTCGATACGAACCTTGGTGTCATCGGCAAATTTTCTCATCTTAGAAATGATCCCAGAGTCTATGTCGTTTATGTATATTAGGAAAAGCAGAGGTCCTAAAACTGAAGGTGTGCCCTTAATGACAGTTCTTTGCCTCTTATTCGACAGCCATGCCTCAATCCAGTCGGCCACCTTGCCGACGATGCCGAGTGCTCGTACCTTAGCCATCAGTCTTCGATGTGGGACTTTGTCAAAGGCCTTTTGGAAGTCGAGGTACACGACATCCACAGACCCAGACCTGTCGTAGGCACCGAAGACTGAATGGTAGAACTCCACCAAATTAGTCAGGTATGATCTGCCTGCTCTAAACCCATGCTGAGAATCAGTCAGTAGTTCGTTTTTATCCAGGTGGGCCACCGCCCTGTCCTTAATTAAGGACTCTAACACCTTCTCTGGAACGGACGTCAGACTAAAGGGTCTGAAATTACTGGCCTGATCCTCAGGGCCCTTCTTATGGATTATACATACGTTCGCTAACCTCCAGTCGAGCAAGACGTCACCACTCTCCATTGAGGCTCTGAACACTTGGCACAAGTGGGGTGCCAACGCAATCCCCACGGATTGCGTGGGCAATCGGAAGAAATCGGCAGGTTCAGGAGCCTTATAAGGGTCCAAGCGGTTGAGCTTATCGAGAACTTCTTTAGTAGTCACAGAAACATCCTCCAGTGGCTCCACCCCATCGTACGTGATGATTGGGAGTGGTTGCCCAGCATCCTCAACAGTAAAAACACTGGAGAAATACTAATTGAACTTCTGTGCAATCCCAAGATTGTCACTAACTAGGAGTCCAGTAGAGGACTGCAAGGGCCCCAGTGGTTTCCTCACCTTGTGCTTATTCACATAGGCAAAACTCTCTTTGAGGTTGTCATTGCAGAAAAGCGCAACCCTGTGCTCCTCTTTAGCCTTGGCTTGGCGAACAAGTCGCTTGACCAGTCGTCGCTGCCTGGCTAGGAGGTTAGCAGCAAGAGGTGACAAATCGGACCGTGTAGCACGATACAGGCGCTTCCGCTCTGATATCGCTTCAGCTACCACATGGGTGAACCACGAAATTTTTACCCTGGCCGACCCACCGATCCTCTTCAAGGGGATACACCTAGCTTGGATCTGCTTGAAGTCTCTGCTGGATAGCTGCCACATGGCTTCAGCAGATGGGTGAGGCTGGGGTTGAAGTTCTTGCAGGCTTCGACTGAACTGCGGGTAGTTAGCCATTCGAAGGTTGAGGCGACGACAGAAGCCAAAACGCTCACTGTCGGAACCAACCACAACCTCGAAGGAAACCATCGCATGGTCGATGCGATTAGAAGAGAGCGATGAGATTAGTAGCAAGGAGAACGATGCGATTAGAGGAGAGTGAGAGAGCGATGCGATTAGAAGAGAGCGATGCGATTAGTGGAGAGTGAGAGAGTCGCAAGGATAAAGGGACCATCAAAAGGCACAATATGCCCATCCAAGGATGGCCCCTGTGCACAGCCAGCTGTGCGCTCGACGTTGGGTTAATAACGGAGCAAGGTGAATCTCTCTCCATCACTCTCCACTTGGAGCCTATGCACTCCAAACCGTACTCCCAAACCTGACAAAGGAAGAACCTCCACCATGCGTAGGAGTACAGTTTGGGTACAATCATTAGCTTCAAGATTTATCCTGCACATAGTTAGGATAAATTTTGGTGTGAGGAACTGTCAGTATTCTCACAAATTGTGAAATAAGTGACCCGTGAATTTAGTGATAACTGAAGTTAGTGACCAGTGAAATTATTGACTAGTGAAATTAGTGACAAGTGAAATTAGTGACCAGTGAAATTAGTGACCAGTGAAATTACTGACCAGTGAAATTACTGACAAGTAAAATTAATGACCAGTGAAATTAATGACCAGTGAAATTAATGACCAGTAAAATTAGTGACAAGTGAAATTAGTGACCAGTAAAATTAATGACCAGTGAAATTAATGACCAGTGAAATTAATGACCAGTAAAATTAATGACCAGTGAAATTAATGACCAGTAAAATTAATGACCAGTGAAATTAATGACCAGTGAAATTAATGACCAGTAAAATTAATGACCAGTGAAATTAATGACCAGTAAAATTAATGACCAGTGAAATTAATGACCAGTGAAATTAATGACCAGTGAAATTACTGACAAGTAAAATTACTGACCAGTGAAATTACTGACCAGTGAAATTAATGACCAGTAAAATTAGTGACAAGTGAAATTAGTGACAAGTAAAATTAATGACCAGTGAAATTAATGACCAGTGAAATTAATGACCAGTAAAATTAATGACCAGTGAAATTAATGACCAGTAAAATTAATGACCAGTGAAATTAATGACCAGTAAAATTAATGACCAGTGAAATTAGTAACAAGTGAAATTAATGACCAGTAAAATTAATGACCAGTGAAATTAGTGACAAGTGAAATTAGTGACAAGTGAAATTAGTGACAAGTAAAATCAGTGACCAATGAAGCTGGTGAACAGTAAAGTTGGTGACCAATAAATTTAGTGACCAGTGATATTAGTGACCAGTGACTAGTGACTTTACAGACCGGAGAGCAAACTACTAACTGTACATCTACTTTCGCCATCAAATTTTATTGTTCCCTGAGCTTTTTTTGTTTGTCTCGAGATGTTCTTTTTATGACTTTTTCCTTATCTTGACTGTGAGAATAGGGAACATTGTTCACTCTAACTCACCATTCTTCACTCTAACTCACCATTCTTCACTTTAACTCACCATTCTTCACTCTAACTCACCATTCTTCACTCTAACTCACCATTCTTCACTCTAACTCACCATTCTTCACTCTAACTCACCATTCTTCACTCTAACTCACCATTCTTCACTCTAACTCACCATTCTTCACTCTAACTCACCATTCTTCACTCTAACTCACCATTCTTCACTCTAACTCACCATTCTTCACTCTAACTCACCATTCTTCACTCTAACTCACCATTCTTCACTCTAACTCACCATTCTTCAATCTAACTCACCATTCTTCACTCTAACTCACCATTCTTCACTCTAACTCAACATTCTTCACTCTTACTCACCATTCTTCACTCTAACTCACCATTCTTCACTCAAACTCACCATTCTTCACTCTAACTCACCATTCTTCAATCTAACTCACCATTCAACGTCTCTAACATCCACCAATGAAAACAATGTTCATTAACAAATATTTACTGTTTCCTATTTAATTTTCAAATTTCTGTGTCACGTTACCTTTTCAAAGCATTTTTCTCAAATTAAATTTTACACTAGAGCCAGACTGCAGAAACTGGTATAGTATTTTGCAAAAGGCATATACATATGTAGTATACAACTGTTTTTAACTCGGTGCATTGGTACACATTTGTACCACTAGTGTATTAATTCTCGTAGATGTAGCGCTACAAGTATTTACATACCACTGTCGAAAATTTTAACCCGAATTAAATTGTGACAATGTGAACTAAATGATACCACTGTGTTAATCATACACAGACAATATCAATAGGTAACACAGAGACACTCAGCTCCTCTCGCTTACATGATGCATGTCATACAGAAGCAATAACCGAAATTTGTAATCTTAGAAATATCAGTTAGCCCAAGCAACCAGGACACATTGTGGCAACATGGGCAGTAGATGGTTAGATGGGCAAGAGATGGCAGACTGAAAAGTAGCCTAGAAATTAGATGGGGATAATGTGGTTTTCCATTCTCATGGAATGTTACCTTGGGAGAAGGTTGGTTCAATGTAACGAATCCATCCCATTGAATTGTCATATTAGCCAAACAAGATTAATATATAGCGTATCAATATTACATGGTTAAAACTTCATTAACTTATTGTCAACATCTTGGGTCAAGATGGTTTCAACATAACAGCCCATGCTGTCACCATGTTGGCCCATTTTGCAAAAAAACACACAGTACCAATACGATTTGTGAACCTAGTGTCAACATGGGCCCCATTAACTTGTGTTGCTTGAGAGGCTAGACTGCTAGAGCACATGCAGTCACTACGTGTTAATTCCTCATCTCATTTTTGCTATGGATCAAATATTTTATAATGTGCACTATCATATATATATATAATATAAAGTCCATAGTCATATATATATATAATATAAAGTCCTTAGTCATATATATATATAATATAAAGTCCATAGTCATATATGTATAATATAAAGTCCATAGTCATATATGTATAATATAAAGTCCATAGTCATATATATATAATATAAAGTCCATAGTCATATATGTATAATATAAAGCCCATAGTCATATATGTATAATATAAAGTCCATAGTCATATATATATAATATAAAGTCCATAGTCATATATATATATATAATATAAAGTCCTTAGTCATATATGTATAATATAAAGTTCATAGTCATATATGTATAATATAAAGTCCATAGTCATATATGTATAATATAAAGTCCATAGTCATATATATATAATATAAAGTCCATAGTCATATATGTATAATATAAAGCCCATAGTCATATATGTATAATATAAAGTCCATAGTCATATATATATAATATAAAGTCCATAGTCATATATATATATATAATATAAAGTCCTTAGTCATATATGTATAATATAAAGTTCATAGTCATATATGTATAATATAAAGTCCATAGTCATATATGTATAATATAAAGTCCATAGTCATATATATATAATATAAAGTCCATAGTCATATATATATAATATAAAGTCCATAGTCATATATATATATATAATATAAAGTCCTTAGTCATATATGTATAATATAAAGTTCATAGTCATATATGTATAATATAAAGTCCATAGTCATATATGTATAATATAAAGTCCATAGTCATATATATATAATATAAAGTCCATAGTCATATATGTATAATATAAAGCCCATAGTCATATATGTATAATATAAAGTCCATAGTCATATATGTATAATATAAAGTCCATAGTCATATATGTATAATATAAAGTCCATAGTCATATATATATAATATAAAGTCCATAGTCATATATGTATAATATAAAGTCCATAGTCATATATGTATAATATAAAGTTCATAGTCATATATATATAATATAAAGTCCATAGTCATATATGTATAATATAAAGTCCATAGTCATATATATATAATATAAAGTCCATAGTCATATATATATATATAATATAAAGTCCTTAGTCATATATGTATAATATAAAGTTCATAGTCATATATGTATAATATAAAGTCCATAGTCATATATGTATAATATAAAGTCCATAGTCATATATATATAATATAAAGTCCATAGTCATATATGTATAATATAAAGCCCATAGTCATATATGTATAATATAAAGTCCATAGTCATATATGTATAATATAAAGTCCATAGTCATATATGTATAATATAAAGTCCATAGTCATATATATATAATATAAAGTCCATAGTCATATATGTATAATATAAAGTCCATAGTCATATATGTATAATATAAAGTTCATAGTCATATATATATAATATAAAGTCCATAGTCATATATGTATAATATAAAGTCCATAGTCATATATGTATAATATAAAGTCCATAGTCATATATATATAATATAAAGTCCATAGTCATATATGTATAATATAAAGTCCATAGTCATATATGTATAATATAAAGTCCATAGTCATATATGTATAATATAAAGTCCATAGTCATATATGTATAATATAAAGTTCATAGTCATATATGTATAATATAAAGTCCATAGTCATATATGTATAATATAAAGTCCATAGTCATATATGTATAATATAAAGTCCATAGTCATATATGTATAATATAAAGTCCATAGTCATATATGTATAATATAAAGTCCATAGTCATATATGTATAATATAAAGTCCATAGTCATATATGTATATAAAGTCCATAGTCATATATGTATAATATAAAGTCCATAGTCATATATGTATAATATAAAGTCCAATGTTCATTATCATATTTAATGCAATGTTCATTATCATATTTAATGCAATGTTCATTATCATATTTAATGCAATGTTCATTATCATATTTAATGCAATGTTCATTATCATATTTAATGCAATATTCATTATCATATTTAATGCAATGTTCATTATCATATTTAATGCAATATTCATTATCATATTTAATGCAATGTTCATTATCATATTTAATGCAATGTTCATTATCATATTTAATGCAATGTTCATTATCATATTTAATGCAATGTTCATTATCATATTTAATGCAATGTTCATTATCATATATATAACATATTTTCCATGTAGGTAGATAAAAAATTTTGATGTAAATTTACAAATCCAATGCATTATTGTTTAATTACAAATCGTACGGATCTGTAAAAGTCAGATATATAATGTAATGTTCATAGTCAGATATATAATGTAATGTTCATAGTCAGGTATATAATGTAATGTTCATAGTCAGGTATATAATGTAATGTTCATAGTCAGGTATATAATGTAATGTTCATAGTCAGGTTTATAATGTAATATTCATAGTCAGATATATAATGTAATGTTCATAGTCAGGTATATAATGTAATGTTCATAGTCAGATATATAATGTAATGTTCATAGTCAGGTATATAATGTAATGTTCATAGTCAGATATATAATGTAATGTTCATAGTCAGATATATAATGTAATGTTCATAGTCAGATATATAATGTAATGTTCATAGTCAGATATATAATGTAATGTTCATAGTCAGATATATAATGTAATGTTCAATATTGGAGTGTTCTGCTTACTAAACTTTAATAACTTCTTTAATATTGGTTCAGTTAAATCAATCTCAAAACTTTAGAACTCTATCATTTCAATTTAAATTGTATTTATAATATATTATTTTAGTTTGGCGGCGGCAATTGTTTTGGATAACTAAATTCAGACAGGTCTGGATTGTAACATACTCTTCTTTTCCAAGGTAACGTCTGCAAAAGCTTGACATATTCTGCTATTTGACTCATTGATATCACTGGGTTGAGTATGTTGAACTTTACTCATGATTAATAGTCATGAAAAGAAATCTGAGGTGATTTTAGTGACTTGGTGGTTATTTAATGCTACCATTTCCATCTGAACCTCTGTTAATACACCTGTTTAAAACTTTTCATTCAGCCACTGTCTGACAGTTCGTAACCAATGAGGTGGGACTCCATCTTGCATCAAGAACAACTTTTATGAATCTGGTAAAATAGAAAAGCTGGTGAAAAGTCAGACTGAATTAACTAGAGATAATTATCACCATTTACATTTGTATCAATGTAAACTGTACCGAGAATTCCCCCATCCCATATGGTCGCCCACAGGGTTGAAGTAGCTTCTCTACTGTCCAGTGAGGGTTAGTACTGCACCAGTGTACGGCAACTGTGAGTGTCTACTCCACAGTGGGTAAATGTGCTTCATCAGAAAACATTATGTCCTGTGAATGCTAAATCTTGTCTAACGTTTCTTCAGCAAATGCCGTTCTTGTTGCAATTTCATTTGCATTAAGGTTGAGGGTGGAATTTTTTGGTTTATATGGTGGAATTTTTTTGGTTTATAGAATGGATTTTATTTTATTTTTTTGGTTTATAGAGTGGGATTTTTTGGTTTATAGAGTGGGATTTTTTGGTTTATAGAGTGGGATTTTTTGGTTTATAGAGTGGGATTTTTGGGTTTATAGGGTGGGATTTTTTGGTTTATAGAGTTGAATTTTTGGGTTTATAGGGTGGGATTTTTTGATTTATAGAGTGGGATTTTATGGTTTATAGAGTGGGATTTTTTGGTTTATAGAGTGGGCTTTTTTGGTTTATAGGGTGGGATTTTTTGGTTTATAGAGTGGGCTTTTTTGGTTTATAGGTTGGGATTTTTGGTTTATAGAGTGGGCTTTTTTGGTTTATGGGGTGGAATTTTTTGGTTTATAGGGTGGAATTTTATGGTTTATAGAGTGGGATTTTTTCGGTTTATAGGGTGGAATTTTATGGTTTATAGAGTGGGATTTTTTCGGTTTTTAGGGTGGGATTTACGTTTCTTCAAAATTAGTTGAATTACTCCATGACAAATATTAAAGATATTACCAACTCGTTGAAGTAAAATGTTGGAAATGATCAATGATTTTTTCCGAGTCCAAAACAGTTGGTTGATGTACTCTGTGATTTTCCACTGTTCCGCTTGACTCTAACCTATTGTGTCATTTCTTGAAAGACTTAAAAAAGTTGTAGCTACTTTTCTACTAAATCTTCAGAGTAGTTATGATGGTATACTATAACAAAATAATCGTTCATACTTCAATAGTGAACGATATTTCTAAAATGCATCGTTTTATTTTTACACAGCTTGTAATATATGTATTTATATTTATTTGCTAAAATAGATACATATACAGGGTGGCCTGGATGGGTCAAAAAAAAAACGGAACCCAAATTCTATTTACTATATCTCAGAAACTACTAACGTTATGAATTTTCCAAAATTACCATTGTGTTCGTCCACTTTTTTACTTAATTGATGAAATAATTGCAACCTATTCATTCTCTATTATTGATGCTAAAGTGATTATAGTAGGCGGTGTCAAAAGTATAATTTCGCTCAAACAGAAAAAGTACAAAAATACCTGACACAACAATCCTTAACAATATATCATTAACAAACCATTAGGTATCAAATAAATATTTAGTCTTAATTCCTTCCTTAATTTCTACACATGTCCTCCATTTCTTTACATAATTTAATCCTTTTTCTCATTGCTGAAGAAGTTCTCATCGGAACTTCTAATACTATAAAGGTAGTTGAATGAAACAAATATTGGTGGCATTTTTTATAAGCAGAGTAGTTAATTGCATGTCAGTACTAACTTATATAAACATTGTAATTACTTAACTTGCTTTAGAACTTCAAAAGCAACTATAAACATCACTATAGATTGAAGATGATTATAGCTATCTAAAAGAATAAACAATATTTAAAAAAAATGAAAATAGAATAAGATGATTATAGATATCTTTAAAAAAGGAAAATAGAAGAAGATGATTATAGATATTCAATAAAAATGGCAAGATGTAGGAAGATTATTTTTTTGAGCGATTTGATAAATAGAGCAAACAGTTTAGTGATAAATCACAAACACAGTGAAATGAAATAAGAGAGTGTTTACACTAAGCACGCTGAGTTACAAATGTTCATATTCAATGTGAAAGTGATTTAGTAAACTATCTCTGACACAAAACTCTTTGTTTCCACTTGGTCTAACTTATTTTAAATTTCGGTCAACAACTTCAATATTTGAAATAAGTATAAATGCATTTTAGGCATTTTGTCCGTTAGGCATTTTGTCTGTTAGGCATTTTGTCCGTTAGGCATTCTGTCCGTAGGAATTTTGTCCGTAGGCATTCTGTCCGCGCACGATGAGAATATGGATTGAATTAGATAATTCGGGAAGAAATGGAGAATATGTGGAGGGAGTCGGTAGATAGGGAGGAAGAAATATAGATTAAATATATATTTTTATTATGGGTTGTTAATGATATGTTATGAATAAAAAGATTATCGTGTTTTTCTGTAATTAAAAACATTCTTCGTAACTTATCGATTGTGCGCAAGAATACTTATGACACCGCTTACCTTAATCACTCTAGCATCAATATTGATATTTGAATATATTTAAATTTTTCACCATTCATGCAAAAAAAGTAAACGAATACAAATTATTTTTAGAAAAATTATAACGTAAGTAGTTTCTGAGATATATCAAATCAAAGCTGGATTCCTATTTTTAGACCCACCCTGTATAATATACATAATTCTAAAGCTTTGAAATTGTTTTACAACCAACCAAATTCAAATCTGACCAATATTAAGAAAATTATTAAAGTTTAGAATGCGTACCACTACGACTATACAAGATGTTCTAATGTTTATCCTGTTCTTCCTTTCCCTCAGACCAAGCAGAGAAGGCTTGGAGAGACAGAGAACTGTACGAAAGAAGCAAAAAGCAACAAGAAGATAAGAGTGAAGAGGCAAACAGAAGAGCGAAGAGAAGCGTCAGTGTGGAGAGGAATGTGGAGGTGTTGGTTGTGGCAGACCACCAAATGGTGGAATATTACACCAATGAAGACCTGAACAACTACATACTTACTGTCATGAATATGGTGGGTAGAGAACTAACCAAATACTTAATTTAATTCATTTGAACTAACAAAATTACAAATATTTAATACTAGCGAATACTGTGTCACGGTAACAAATCAGTCAATTGTCACTACTTAAAATAAAATTAAATATTATGTATTCCAATACTAAAGCCGATGCTGCTCAATATTTCGTGTAGTCGCAGCTTTGTTAACGATTTGCAACTGTACACATAGAGTGATTTGTGACTGTGACGTCAACAAGGCAACACACATAAATAGAAAATTAAGGGATCCATTACTGTTATTATTATCGATATAAATAAGCAGTTCTATAATTTTACGCTCATAAAGTGTTGCTTATGACGTCACGCACACAACATACCTCCATTGTCATTTATACTATATTTCAATACCATTTCCCGCTTCCAAACCCAGATGGCAGCACAGAGACCTTTTTATACAAAAATTTGCGAGAGTAGTGTATATAGTACACTACAAAGATACTATATAGTATAATATCTTTGGTAATACAAAATGTATTTCTTTGGTATTACATTTTTTGTAGAATGTTCAGAGAACACATAAAGTATTTCAACAGAATTGTATTCATAAAATTAATGTACCGAAAATATGAGAAATTTTGACATTTCATACAATAATAGTTGAATAAAATACATAGTATATAATCCAACCCTTGGTATCCGTGATACCGACACTAATAGCAGAGTACATAATTATTACAAACAGAGTAATTTAGGAACAGGATGAATTAGTAGTTACGATTGTCAATGAATTTTTTTTTTAATTTTAATGTCAAATAAATTTTGTATAAAAGAAAGTGAAGCTAAACTGTTATTATTGATCTATGCGCAAAACATTATTTTTTCATTTCAATTACAAGAGTAGAATCTTGTGAAATTATATTTTGCTAGTAGTCACAAAATGTTTTTAAAATAGAAGCAGATATGTTCCGTAGCCTCACACCGCCTTTCAAATTTCATCTTGTGCCTATTTCCGTTTCTTTCTAAATTTATGATAGGAAAGTGTGACCAAAAAGAATCTCGAAAATCCCCAAGACGCAAAATGTTGCGTATTTTTCAGTTCGTTAGTTCATCAAGTGTAAGTTTTGAGAGGAGAGAAACCTCTGAGTTGCTACCCAGTTAAGAAATTGTAATCACTAGAGCCCGGACTTTTGGAACCTATAAAAAAGGCATTTTAGGACCTTAAAAGGGCATTTTAGGACATTAAAAAGGCATTTTAGGACCTTAAAAGGGCATTTTAGGACATTAAAAAGGCATTTTAGGAGCTTAAAAAGGTACTTTAGTACCTTAAAAAGGCATTTTAGGACATATACATTATACAATTATACATGCACTTTTAAAAATAATATATAGGTGTTTACGACGAGTTAACTGTCAATTTATTTGGTTTATACAATTAACAGTTTAGGCCGTTTGAATAAAAATTGTGAAAAAGAAATAAATTCATCTCTTAAAAATTTGCTGAATCTAGTTCATAGTTTATCCATTCAAATTTAACATAAGAGTACAACAAAGGTTTAATTGAAATCCATGAAACGAAACTATTTTCAATATTAAATTTGAAATTTATATTTACAGCATTGAAACTGTACAGGAAATACTACGTACTAGACAAAGCACAATTTTTGTCACCTGACAGTATTCCTAGTATAAATATTACAAATAGTACGAGGTTATACTTTTCTACATATATTTATCTTCGAATAATGTTTTATATCAATCATTCGTTATTTTATCATTTTGTGCATGACAGAGTCTGTGCTAAAAAAAAAGATTGATGTGATGAATTACAAAAAACTAGATACAGTGTAGTGTAGACTTTGCAATTTCTTGAAGTGATAGGAGTAGGTTATATTTTATACCCGATAATGTCGGGTATTATGACATTTTACGATAAATGGTTACTGTAATCATTAGGGTTGTAACGATATGCTTTTAAAATCATAGATTCCGAAAATATAGATGGAGAGAATTAAGGAGTATTGAATGGTTCTACACCAGCGGTATTCGATACCATTACGTTTCCTCTATGATATTCTTAATATCCATGAATTAAAAAGCATATTGTCACAACCCTAGTCATTAATAAGAGACGAACTGGCGATTGTAATGTTTTCCGACCATATTTTGGTAAATTCATAGTTCACTTCCCTATTTCATTCAGAGACGTGAACTAGGAACCAATCCAAATACTCCTTCCTAGTTGACGTCCCTAATTGATTTAAGGACGTGAACTAGGAAGGAGGTAAATGTCCCATTTTAATGGTAATTTTCTTGATTTTTATACTAACAATTAATAAAATCTGTGATTATTAATTCTCTAAATCTTAAGTAATTTCTTGAATTTCAATTTCAAACATTCCTTTTGGGTATTATTTGTATGTATATGTAGTCAAGATACTAGATTTTCTGTCAAATAATATTTTTGGTGCAACTTATCTTATTGAAATCAAAAGGTAATTAAATTTAAATCCTAAATGAAATAGGGACGTGAACTAGGAATTTACTCATATTTCCTTCACTGTTTAGTTTTCTCACCATTTTTTCTCAAAGAGTCGAAAGTAAAGTACCCTAGTATGGACTACGTGTGGCTTAAACCTGTTCGATTAAACCTCTTTTATCGGTAGACTATCAGTTGAATGAATACATTTCTTGATCAAACTAGTCATTACAGTGCTATTGGGGCTGCACTGGTATTGTCAGTGACAGAAACAGCTTTCTTATTTTGAATTTATAATCCATGGAGTGTCTTTTCAGGTCTCAAGCGTGTACCACGATGCAAGCATAGGAAACGCCATCAACATTATAGTGGTGAAAATAATGCTACTGGTCACACCGCAGTACGAAGTAAGTAACAGGTTGTTTCTATCAGTCAATACATATTAATTGTAAATAATTGAACTCAAGATTGGAAAACTATCCAGAAAAAGTGGCAAAGAAGATCCTACAGTTGAGATCTGTGGATCACCACATCTTTCTTTTCCAGGTGAAAGTGAAATCGCATATAAAGTCTAAACAGAGGAATGAAACGAAAGAGAATATTCACCTTTCCTCAGTTTTCCTTTCTCACATCAAAAATATACCTTTCTTGCTCCTTTCTCACATCAAAAATATACCTTCCTTGCTCCTTTCTCATCAAAAATATACCTTCCTTGCTCCTTTCTCATCAAAAATATACCTTTCTTGCTCCTTTCTCACATCAAAAATATACCTTTCTTGCTCCTTTCTCACATCAAAAATATACCTTTCTTGCTCCTTTCTCACATCAAAAATATACCTTTCTTGCTCCTTTCTCACATCAAAAATATACCTTCCTTGCTCCTTTCTCATCAAAAATATACCTTTCTTGCTCCTTTCTCATCAAAAATATACCTTTCTTGCTCCTTTCTCACTTCAAAAATATACCTTTCTTGCTCCTTTCTCACATCAAAAATATACCTTTCTTGCTCCTTTCTCACATCAAAAATATACCTTTCTTGCTCCTTTCTCACATCAAAAATATACCTTCCTTGCTCCTTTCTCACATCAAAAATATACCTTTCTTGCTCCTTTCTCACATCAAAAATATTCCTTCCTTGCTCCTTTCTCACATCTTATCTTTCTATGTTTTTGTATCTGATTGAATCCATGAACAAACTAACATCCACCAATTCATTTTTATATACATTATAGATAGATATAACTATAGGAGGTATATTTTAAATAGATATAGCTATAGGAGTTATATTACAAATAGATATAGCTATAGGAGTTATATCTTGACAATGGTCATAGGCAAGTGACTCTCAAATTGAGTCAGATAGAGTTACTCGTATAGAACTAATAACACATTGGAAGACTAAACAGGTTGGAGTTAGGTAATCACGAACAGTGATCTACATTTTTGGTGGTACATTATAAATGGTAGATTGTAACTAGACAGCCTCACAGCGTGAATCGATAGAATTTAGCACTACAATCACCGCACTAAGGTTATTGGGTGATATTATAGTACATAAATTATTCATCTTGTGTCTTTTGCATTCTCTTTGATTAGTGTAAAAATATTTGGTTAGTTTTTCTCCCTATGTATTCAAATACTGTGTGTTATTGTAGGAAGAACTTCACATCAGTCACCACGCTGAAAAAACTCTGAGAAGCTTCTGCAACTGGCAACACCTTCTCAACCCCAGTGATGAACATCACCCTCACCACCACGATGTAGCGGTACTCATCACACGGTAAGTCAAACCCAGTGATGAACACCACCCTCACCACCACGATGTAGCGGTACTCATCACACGGTAAGTTAAGGTTGTTGAGGATCATCCACGTTTTCAGAAAAAAAATTCATTTGTGGGCTGATTTTTCTGGAAATTGCTAGGTATATTATCTTTGGAAATGAAAATCATGTAACTTTTTCTATTTCGACCCTAGTTTTGAGAAGATAGATTTTTTTTTCGTTAATGTCAGAAGAGAAAAGATTCTATGCTGGAACCAAAACTAAGACAGTTTCAAAATCCTTGTAACATTTCTAACAATAATAATAAGAGGAGATTTTTCCCTTTTCTTTTGATGAACGATTTTCGATGACTTACTAAAATTTAAAAAACAAATTATTTTCGGTTTTAAACTGAGTTTCTAGTGCTCGTAGCTCCATAAAAATTTAGTACATAAAAGACCACTACCTGAAGACGCTTTTACAGCAGAAACAACTTTTTTAGAATTTTCACCAAATTCAATCCGTATTTTCATTTGGTATCCAAGATACTTTTAAGTACCAGGGATACAAAATGAAATAACTTTTTAAACTGTTATATTATACATATTTTCCTTACTTGATCTAAAATGTGTCACTATCCAATAATTCGTAACCTAACATACTTATGATAAACTTGCCACGTTAAACTTTTCCTATGTTTTAACTGTTCGAACTTCTTATAGTCACTAGGAAACGTGTTAAATGCCAAATGTATCTCTTAGTCTTTGCCACTTCATTTTATTAACTAACAGACATAGATTATTGTGACACATTCTAGAAATTATGCATCTTAGTATAATGAAACCGGTGATAAATTAGGGTTAAATGGATAAATAGTCAGTTGTACCGCTAGATGGCGTTGCTACAGATTTGGTGATATTATGAACACAAACGTGACAAACGCACGCACGGAGATTGACGTTTTCACCGCTAGATGGCGTAATTATATAATTTAATAAGTCTTTTATAAATCAAATAGTTGAATATTATTATCAGTATCATTATTTTGCTTATTTAACTATAACAATCTAATTGAAATATTGTTACTCCTCTTCAAAAAAAATCAAATTGTTCATTATATTTCCCATAAATTCTGTCTGTCTGTCCGTCACACTATCCTAATAATACGCTTGGCAAGCAGCTGATAGCATGGATAGCAAAATATTCTGATATCAGTTCAATGATATCACTAAATTAAATTTTAATATCGGAGTAGAAGCGGAACCTGGAATGATAATTATTAAATAAATTGAACAACCATTAGCGTCCTTAAATTTGATTAAAAATGAAAAATTGATCATCAATTTATTAAATTAAAAAGGCGGTCATTTTTGGTGGCACGCGAATAATATAGGGTCACGCAGGTAATTTGCGGCCATTTAATTTTTAATTGCGGCCCTCTCATGAGAGTCTCTACAACATTCTGAACTGAAATTACATTAAATATTGCTTAACTATCAAAAGAAGCGCAGTGTATGCTATAATTTATTAATTAAAGTTTTTAACGAGTGTTTTGAAGCTAAGATTTTTCTGTTGTTAGAGGACGCAGTTAGTTAGGGTGCCGCAATTTACCTGTTTGACCCTAGATAAAATACAAAGCCCTCATTACGCCAACAGTCATTCACTTTACTATTTTCTCAATATCTCTACTATAAGTATTTATTAATGTTTGCGCATAGAAAGAGTGTTATGTCTGGCTGGAAATTATAATCGAATGTAGTTTAAAATGGGAAGTGAAACATGAAGTAAAATCTTATTTTCTCTATCATAACTTTCCCTAATCATTAAATGAGAACTATAAATGTAAAAATAAAAGTTGAGGGAAATTTGACAAAATAAACCTTAGTTATTTCAACTAAGCTGCCAAAGTTTGTTTGGCTTAGAAGCCATGTTTTCCATTGTACATTCTTCGTGTGTTCATTTCACAGAGAGTTACTGAGGCTATTTCAATGCATTCCAATTGATTGCGTGAAAGCCAGCCACTATAACCACCAAACTGACGGCTCTATAAAGCTGTCCAATTATTTTCACCACCTCCTGCGATATTACGCACCGAAATTGATAAAATATTTTCAGCATTCGTCGCACTATCTACCCAGTCGAAAACTTAGCGGCACATCGTCTAATGTCCATTCATTCGTCCTATGTTATTTTTAGTTGTGCCTACTACATGTCCGGCGTGAGACGATAGACTGTAAGTGTTTTAAAATTATGATAAATTACTATTGTATTTTTGTCTAATCATTTATTGTCGTAGAGAGATGATCTTTTTACCATCGATTGTAATCACCGATAGATAACAAACTTCTAATTATTGACTGCTTTGTGAATGGCTTTAGCTAAGAATAATTGGTATGTAATTTATACCAGATCCACGAATCAATTATTGTGAGTTTTCGAATTCCTTATTGGTACTGATTATTGTGTCCGAACTGGTACCGACATCTTCTGTTCGAATCGTTATATACAGGGTCTTTTTTTATTTGTCCCGATTCTAAAATTGGCCGTTTTGGACAAACTTGGTCTCCATATGATTTGGGGTTAACAATATAAATAACTAAGTTCATCGATCTTTACTGAATTTCAATATGACTGCCATCAGATTTAACAACTAAATTTAGACGCTCCACAAAGTTAACCATGGCTGTAAAGATCATTTCTTGTGAATCCTGATTAAACGCTATGGCAATGACGGCTTTTGGCTGATTTACATCTTCACAGTTTTGTTTATAGACGATCCTTTGATAAAATCTCAGAGAGAAAAAGTCCACCCGAGTCAAGTGAGGTGAGCGAGGGAGCGTAGGTGACTCCAATTGTCCAATCCACCTGCACGGTGACTTTTTTTCAGTCATATCCTGATGTCCTATTGTCAGTAAGGGGGTTCTCCATCCTACATAAAAATAAGCTCCGATATATTAGGAAAATTACAAAATTCTGTGAAAAACTTTTTTTTCAACATATTCAAATAGGTGTTCCCATCAACATTTACATCAAAATACAATGGGCCAAAATAACACCGGCATTTCCTATCGCAGCCCAAACCGTCACTTTTGGTGAATACAACGATTTCTCAATTAGCCAATGGGGGTTATTCCCAGACCAATGGGAACAATTGTGGGCAATGATTCCTCCATCAATGTGAAAAGGTCCTTAATTCGAAAACAAGAGAAGTTTGTCGAAGTTGGCTTAAACCACATTAGAAAACATCTTTAATAACTTTTGGAGTCAAATTTTGAGAAGTAATATTGCAGTTTCAAACGTATATAGAGTACGAAATGTATGAACCAAATAAATATTCAAAACATTTGGCGTCGATTCAGACCAAGTTTGTCCTAATCGGCCAATTTGATGCAAGGTTATTCAAGTTTAGAATTGGGACAAATAAAAAGAAGCACCCTGTAATTAATACCAAATCCATGAATTTGAATCAATTTTTATAACTTTACGAATTTCTTATTGTTACCAATTATTGTTTCCTGTTTCCATATCATTCTCTGTTCGAATCGGTAGCGTCTGAAGCTCACGAATGACTCAGGATTTGATTGCAACAGGTATAGGATCTGCTCACTTCTATTTGTTCCAAATTAAATAAATTAGAGAGACAAATTGAACAATAAAGTCCCGAAACTAACCATTTAAACAAGATGGCGCCGTGGATTCATCATATGGATTATCCAAATGTAGTTATGGGATGATGTTATAGATACGGTGACAGTTTGCTGTTACTGTGGCATAGTTTACTGTGGCATAGTTTACTGTGGCATAGTTTACTGAGGCATAGTTTACTGTGGCATAGTTTACTGTGCCATAGTTTACTGTGGCATAGTTTACTGAGGCATAGTTTACTGTGGCATAGTTTACTGTGGCATAGTTTACTGTGGCATAGTTTACTGTGGCATAGTTTACTGTGGCATAGTTTACTGTGGCATAGTTTACTGTGGCATAGTTTACTGTGGCATAGTTTACTGTGGCATAGTTTACTGTGGCATAGTTTACTGTGGCATAGTTTACTGAGGCATAGTTAACTGTGGCATAGTTTACTGTGCCATAGTTTACTGTGGCATAGTTTACTGAGGCATAGTTTACTGTGGCATAGTTTACTGTGGCATAGTTTACTGTGGCATAGTTTACTGTGGCATAGTTTACTGAGGCATAGTTTACTGTGGCATAGTTTACTGTGCCATAGTTTACTGTGGCATAGTTTACTGAGGCATAGTTTACTGTGGCATAGTTTACTGTGGCATAGTTTACTGTGGCATAGTTTACTGAGGCATAGTTTACTGTGGCATAGTTTACTGTGGCATAGTTTACTGTGGCATAGTTTACTGTGGCATAGTTTACTGAGGCATAGTTTACTGTGGCATAGTTTACTGTGCCATAGTTTACTGTGGCATAGTTTACTGAGGCATAGTTTACTGTGGCATAGTTTACTGTGGCATAGTTTACTGTGGCATAGTTTACTGTGGCATAGTTTACTGAGGCATAGTTTACTGAGGCATAGTTTACTGTGGCATAGTTTACTGTGGCATAGTTTACTGTGGCATAGTTTACTGTGGCATAGTTTACTGAGGCATAGTTTACTGTGGCATAGTTTACTGTGGCATAGTTTACTGAGGCATAGTTTACTGTGGCATAGTTTACTGTGGCATAGTTTACTGTGGCATAGTTTACTGTGGCATAGTTTACTGTGGCATAGTTTACTGTGGCATAGTTTACTGTGGCATAGTTTACTGTGGCATAGTTTACTGTGGCATAGTTTACTGTGGCATAGTTTACTGTGACATAGTTTACTGTGACAATGGCTCCGAAATACGCAATATAAATAATAGAAGCTATTATCCTATATACTAATACAGTGTGCATTTGTCTGTTGCTTGCAAGAAAAATACTTTAACATTGATATACGATTTAATTCATTGATAAAAATAATTATGCAGAAAACAGAAAATCTTGATAAGTTAATAACATCTGAATAACAAAAAAACTGAATAATTAATAAAATAACTAGATATTTATTGTCCGTCATTTTTGCTAGGTTTGTAGTATAGTTTATATATTTATTTGATAAATGTTCTATTGTGAGGCTATTCTTTACAGTGTGTGGTGGTGCAGTTAGACTGAAAGGACAAGTTGGGTTACTTTCTTTTGAAAATTATCTATAAAATTGAATAAGAATATTGTTATTAAAATTTTTATTAAAAAGTAAATGCATATTTTCATTGCTACAACATAGTCAGTTTTTATAATTCGTTACTTTTTTTGCTATTGTTTAGTTTCTTGCATTTTTTAGCAATGAGAGCCGCTGCATATTCTGGGGAAGTCTTTAGCGAAATCTTTAGTTTCATTGACATGTACTTCACTCAGCTGCAATGGCACCATTCGACACAGGGTGATTCGAAAACAACTCTCACATTGCATTTGCTCATCAATAAAAACTTATAAAGCTACAGTATTGAAACCTAATTCGTTGAAAAGAGAACATTTGGAAGTTGTTTTTTCATTTGGCTAACAAGTGATATTTTCTAAATGATAGTCACAATTTGCTAGACAATGTCCTGCTCTTCTCACAGCCAACATCGTCACTTTTTCAACCATTGAATAGTTTTCGTAGAATGTTATTTTTCTGTGTGTCTATCTTGTGTACGTCACAAAGAAAATGAACATACAGGTGAATCTCCTACTTTACATGAAGATTTGGAGGTGATATGACAGACCGATAAAAGAGCAAGTCATTTTCTAGCACACTCTTGTTATTATTCAATAGATAACATTTAAACATCAAAATATAGATAAATAGAACTGGAAATATTTTCCATTTCAATTAATTATGTTTAATTACTCTAGGTTTATTAGTTTGTATTTTACTAACAAATAAAATGTTGCTTTTGAGTCACCCTGTAGTTATCGTAACGAACAAAAGGATGGATTTCACACACGATTAATAGTTAGGGCAAGTTACGAATTGGCGCATGATTTCACACTTCGATCATATAAGATAGAAATGTATAGTCATTATCCTTTAACTTTTATTTCAATTATTATTATATACTTTTTACTGAGAGAAATTTGTTGAGAGAAATTTACCGTGCACCAATAATCTCATATTGAATTGTACCGAAAAATGAAGTTATCTAAAATGTCAATGACTGTTACTCATTTAGAGTATTGACGTTTCATATTAAAAATTTATGATTTTGAACATAGAGCCACATTCCTCTCTGACTGCTTCTTCCAGTCCCTTGTATTTAAATTTTTTTGAGGTCTGTAATATGGCCTTTGGTTCCGATGTGATGTCATGATTACCAAACCAGTCTTTAACCCGCTACTAAATTCTTTAATTCAGCATTTCATTATTTTCTTTCACATGCAAACTGAATAAGTTAATGGTTGTGTTTTTTCGTTAGGTACAACATCTGTGGGAAGCAGTCGCAGAGGTGCTCTACTCTGGGTCTGGCGGAAATAGCAGGGATGTGTCACCCGAAGAGATCCTGCAATGTCAATGAAGACACTGGTCTGCAGTTAGCGTATACCATAGCACATGAAATAGGACACAAGTGAGTAAAACTAGTTAGTTATCGTTAATAACAATTGATGGGTAAAGAACTATCCAACACTTGGAGATTTTTTATGTCACATTGGGTAAAGGATTTATTGAACGATAGACCCTCTAGCCACACCTGTTAGATAATTTATTTAAAACATTTGATCTTCTGTTGCAATTACATTATGATATTTATAGGCATGAAGATTTCCCTCCTCCTCTCATCTGTTTTTAATCCTCTAACACTTACAAGAAGAGTTTTCCTCTTCCTAGCTCTGTTTCTCCTCCTCTTCTCATGCAATCCTCTAACACCTGCAGAGTTTTCACTCTTCCCCTCACATCCATTCTCTGGCCTCAACAATGCCTTACATTAAGCTTAATTTCTGCCGTTAACCCACGAAGCCCCACCTCGCCAAATCCTGGTAGCGTCACCATTGCCGCTAAATCTATTCAGAGGCTAGATGTTTCTGGGGGCATTAAGGCATCTGAATGGCTAGAGCGATTGTGTGCCTCTATTTATCTTTGCTTCGACTGCAATCATTGCCAGACATTACGATGCTATGGATAGCAGGATATAGTCGCGATATACATTCTGATCGTTACTGAACTAATAGACTATATGTCACTTGTTCATAGGATAACTTATGGAAGCTGTTCGTGCCTTAATTCGTGATTCTATTTCACCATCGATAGTTACTGAGAAGTTTTATTATCAGATGATCTAACATGCATTATTTTCCATTTTGAATATCGATATGCTTCACTGTTATTAAATCGCAGTGTAAATTGTAATCAATGGAGAAGATTAAAATAATCATCGTCATCGAAACGAAATTGAACATTGTGTTTTTAATTTGTAGATTAATGCAATATCATAGCTTATTTCTCTTCTCTTCTTGTTCTCCGTTATAATGTCTTCTCTTCTTGTTCTCCGCTATTATCTCTTCTCTTCTTGTTCTCCGCTATAATCTCTTCTCTTCTTTTTCTCCGTTATAATGTCTTCTCTTCTTTTTCTCCGTTATAATGTCTTCTCTTCTTGTTCACCGTTATAATGTCTTCTCTTCTTGTTCTCCGTTATGTCTTCTCGTCTCTTCTTGTTCTCCGTTAGAATGTCTTCTCTTGTTCTCCGTTAGAATGTCTTCTCTTCTTGTTCTCCGTTAGAATGTCTTCTCCTCTGTTCTTTTTCCCCTTTAAAATGTTTTCTTTCCCTTCTTCTGAGGACACTTGACAATGTCATCTCCAAACCACTGAAAACTGTCCTGTTGGAAACATTTCACTCGTAAACTTTTCCAAATTATTTCTCAGATCACAAGAAAATGGATCCATTCCAAATCTCTAAACTTTTACTATGGTTTTGATATCCTATTGTACAAATATATTGGATGTGTCTTATAGCAATGTACTTATTCTGTATATTATATTTGTTTGGACGAATTTTCAAATCATTGTTATCTTAACATAATGGAGAGCGATTAGAACATTTGTTTAGTTAATCCTTCATCACAATTGTTTTCTCTATTCCATTTCACTCTGTGTTCATTAATAAATGAATTTTCGACATTATAAACGTGAACTCTTTTGTTTGATACACCCTGTGTACCATGTTATAAAGTATGTCAGTTAGAGCCAAGTAGTTGGCTCACATTTCAAAAAACTCTGACATATGTCTAATTGGCTTGAAAATTTTAATTAATCCCTATGTTCCCATGCTAATTTTCGCTTGAAATTTTCAAAACTCAAAGACTCAAAAATTGGCTAACATTTTGTCAGCCTCTGAAACATGGCCTGTAAATGTTGATATTTTTTGTTTTCATTTGTTTCGACTTTTTATGATCTTAATTTTGCTTTCATTGAAACAATTAAAATTTGAACCATTCATTAGAAAAATGAAATTACTGACTTACATTTGACTGTCACTGACTTACATTTGACTGTCACTGACTTACATTTGACTGTCACTGACTTACATTTGACTCTCACTGACTTACATTTGACTGTCACTGACTTACATTTGACTGTCACTGACTTACATTTGACTGTCACTGACTTACATTTGACTGCTCACCGACTTACATTTGACTGTCACTGACTTACATTTGACTGTCACTGACTTACATTTGACTGCTCACCGACTTACATTTGACTGTCACTGACTTACATTTGACTGTCACTGACTTACATTTGACTGCTCACCGACTTACATTTGACTGTCACTGACTTACATTTGACTGTCACTGACTTACATTTGACTGCTCACCGACTTACATTTGACTGTCACTGACTTACATTTGACTGTCACTGACTTACATTTGACTGTCACTGACTTACATTTGACTGTCACTGACTTACATTTGACTGGTCAGTGACTTACATTTGACTGTCACTGACTTACATTTGACTGTCACTGACTTACATTTGACTGGTCAGTGACTTACATTTGACTGTCACTGACTTACATTTGACTGTCACTGACTTACATTTGACTGGTCAGTGACTTACATTTGACTGTCACTGACTTACATTTGACTGTCACTGACTTACATTTGACTGTCACTGACTTACATTTGACTGGTCAGTGACTTACATTTGACTGTCACTGACTTACATTTGACTGTCACTGACTTACATTTGACTGGTCAGTGACTTACATTTGACTGTCACTGACTTACATTTGACTGTCACTGACTTACATTTGACTGTCACTGACTTACATTTGACTGTCACTGACTTACATTTGACTGTCACTGACTTACATTTGACTGTCACTGACTTACATTTGACTGTCTCGGACTTACATTTGTCTGTCACTGACTTACATTTGACTGTCACTGACTTACATTTGACTGTCACTGACTTACATTTGACTGTCACTGACTTACATTTGACTGTCACTGACTTACATTTGACTGGTCAGTGACTTACATTTGACTGTCACTGACTTACATTTGACTGTCGCTGACTTACATTTGACTGGTCAGTGACTTACATTTGACTGCTCACTGACTTACATTTAACTGTCACTGACTTACATTTGACTGTCAGTGACTTACATTTGACTGTCACTGACTTACATTTGACTGTCACTGACTTACATTTGACTGTCACGGACTTACATTTGACTGTCACTGACTTACATTTGACTGTCACTGACTTACATTTGACTGTCTCGGACTTACATTTGACTGTCACTGACTTACATTTGACTGTCACTGACTTACATTTGACTGGTCAGTGACTTACATTTGACTGTCACTGACTTACATTTGACTGTCACTGACTTACATTTGACTGGTCAGTGACTTACATTTAACTGGTCAGTGACTTACATCTGACTGTCACTGACTTACATTTGACTGTCACTGACTTACATTTGACTGGTCAGTGACTTACATTTGACTGTCACTGACTTATATTTGACTGTCACTGACTTACATTTGACTGTCACTGACTTACATTTGACTGATCAGTGACTTACATTTGACTGTCACTGACTTACATTTGACTGTCACTGACTTACATTTGACTGGTCACTGACTTACATTTGACTGTCACTGACTTACATTTGACTATCACTGACTTACATTTGACTGTCACTGACTTACATTTGACTGCTCACTGACTTACATTTAACTGTCACTGACTTACATTTGACTGTCAGTGACTTACATTTGACTGTCACTAACTTACATTTGACTGTCACTGACTTACATTTGACTGTCACTGACTTACATTTGACTGTCACTGACTTACATTTGACTGTCACTGACTTACATTTGACTGTCACTGACTTACATTTGACTGTCACTGACTTACATTTGACTGTCACTGACTTACATTTGACTGCTCACCGACTTACATTTGACTGTCACTGACTTACATTTGACTGTCACTGACTTACATTTGACTGCTCACCGACTTACATTTGACTGTCACTGACTTACATTTGACTGTCACTGACTTACATTTGACTGTCACTGACTTACATTTGACTGTCACTGACTTACATTTAACTGGTCAGTGACTTACATTTGACTGTCACTGACTTACATTTGACTGTTACTGACTTACATTTGACTGTCACTGACTTACATTTGACTGTCACTGACTTACATTTGACTGGTCAGTGACTTACATTTGACTGCTCACTGACTTACATTTAACTGTCACTGACTTACATTTGACTGTCAGTGACTTACATTTGACTGTCACTGACTTACATTTGACTGTCACTGACTTACATTTGACTGTCACGGACTTACATTTGACTGTCACTGACTTACATTTGACTGTCACTGACTTACATTTGACTGTCTCGGACTTACATTTGACTGTCACTGACTTACATTTGACTGTCACTGACTTACATTTGACTGGTCAGTGACTTACATTTGACTGTCACTGACTTACATTTGACTGTCACTGACTTACATTTGACTGGTCAGTGACTTACATTTGACTTTCACTGACTTACATTTGACTGTCGCTGACTTACATTTGACTGGTCAGTGACTTACATTTGACTGCTCACTGACTTACATTTAACTGTCACTGACTTACATTTGACTGTCAGTGACTTACATTTGACTGTCACTGACTTACATTTGACTGTCACTGACTTACATTTGACTGTCACGGACTTACATTTGACTGTCACTGACTTACATTTGACTGTCACTGACTTACATTTGACTGTCTCGGACTTACATTTGACTGTCACTGACTTACATTTGACTGTCACTGACTTACATTTGACTGGTCAGTGACTTACATTTGACTGTCACTGACTTACATTTGACTGTCACTGACTTACATTTGACTGGTCAGTGACTTACATTTAACTGGTCAGTGACTTACATTTGACTGGTCAGTGACTTACATTTGACTGTCACTGACTTACATTTGACTGTCACTGACTTACATTTGACTGTCACTCACTTACATTTGACTGTCACGGACTTACATTTGACTGTCACTGACTTACATTTGACTGTCACTGACTTACATTTGACTGTCTCGGACTTACATTTGTCTGTCACTGACTTACATTTGACTGTCACTGACTTACATTTGACTGTCACTGACTTACATTTGACTGTCACTGACTTACATTTGACTGTCACTGACTTACATTTGACTGGTCAGTCACTTACATTTGACTGTCACTGACTTACATTTGACTGTCACTGACTTACATTTGACTGGTCAGTGACTTACATTTGACTGTCACTGACTTACATTTGACTGTCGCTGACTTACATTTGACTGGTCAGTGACTTACATTTGACTGCTCACTGACTTACATTTTACTGTCACTGACTTACATTTGACTGTCAGTGACTTACATTTGACTGTCACTGACTTACATTTGACTGTCACTGACTTACATTTGACTGTCACGGACTTACATTTGACTGTCACTGACTTACATTTGACTGTCACTGACTTACATTTGACTGTCTCGGACTTACATTTGACTGTCACTGACTTACATTTGACTGTCACTGACTTACATTTGACTGGTCAGTGACTTACATTTGACTGTCACTGACTTACATTTGACTGTCACTGACTTACATTTGACTGGTCAGTGACTTACATTTAACTGGTCAGTGACTTACATTTGACTGTCACTGACTTACATTTGACTGTCACTGACTTACATTTGACTGGTCAGTGACTTACATTTGACTGTCACTGACTTATATTTGACTGTCACTGACTTACATTTGACTGTCACTGACTTACATTTGACTGATCAGTGACTTACATTTGACTGTCACTGACTTACATTTGACTGTCACTGACTTACATTTGACTGGTCACTGACTTACATTTGACTGTCACTGACTTACATTTGACTATCACTGACTTACATTTGACTGTCACTGACTTACATTTGACTGCTCACTGACTTACATTTAACTGTCACTGACTTACATTTGACTGTCAGTGACTTACATTTGACTGTCACGGACTTACATTTGACTGTCACTGACTTACATTTGACTGTCACTGACTTACATTTGACTGTCACTGACTTACATTTGACTGTCACTGACTTACATTTGACTGTCACTGACTTACATTTGACTGCTCAGTGACTTACATTTGACTGCTCAGTGACTTACATTTGACTGCTCAGTGACTTACATTTGACTGCTGTAAGTCACTCTATAAAATCATTTCTTGTTATCACTATTCATGCTTTTTACCATTTACCTATTGATTTTTCTCTCAGTTATACATTTTTCATTATTAACATGGATTTTTTCTTTTTCTCGTCATCTTTTGCTATCATTTTTAATGGAGTTATTCGAGCAGTAAAAAGATTTAAAAGCCATTGAAAAGAGAACAGCAAAGAAAAGTGTCATGAATTAGATGATTTACAAAATAATCTTTACTAATTGTAATGCTCGCAGATATTTACCTTCGCAAATTTGCGTAAGGTCTTATTTTACCCGGCATTTATTTATTTATCATCTTGTTATTCGCTTAACTGACAAGTATTCAACCAAATTGCCTAAAATTTGGTGAAACGATTGGTCAATGTCCAGCAACCATTTGGTCAAATTTTGGGAGTGATCGGGTCAAAGGTCAAGGTCATTTATAACCCAAGGTAAATTATTGGATTTTCAAAGTGATTTTTAAGCGACGGCGATGGTATGCGCTCTGCGAGTACCCGTCATCTAGTTAGTTTTGTTTATCAACTCCCATACCTTCCATTACCGGGTAACTATTACCACCACACCTTCCATTACCGGATAACTATTACCACCACACTTTCCATTACCGGGTTACTATTACCACCACACCTTCCATTACCGGGTAACTCTTACCTCCATACTTTCCATTACCGGGTAACTATTACCACCACACTTTCCATTACCGGGTAACTATTACCTCCACACTTTCCATTACCGGGTAACTATTACCACCACACTTTCCATTACCGGGTTACTATTACCACCACACCTTCCATTACCGGGTAACTATTACCTCCACACCTACCATTACCGGGTAACTATTACCACCACACCTCCCATTACCGGGTAACTATTACCTCCACACTTTCCATTACCGGGTAACTATTACCACCACACCTTCCATTACCGGGTAACTATTACCACCACACCTTCCATTACCGGGTAACTATTACCTCCACACTTTCCATTACCGGGTAACTATTTCCACCACACCTTCCATTACCGGGTAACTATTACCACCACACTTTCCATTACCGGGTTGCTATTACCACCACACTTTCCATTACCGGGTGACTATTACCTCCACACTTTCCATTACCGGGTTACTATTACCACCACACCTTCCATTACCGGGTAACTATTACCTCCACACCTACCATTACCGGGTAACTATTACCACCACACCTTCCATTACCGGGTAACTATTACCTCCACACTTTCCATTACCGGGTAACTATTACTACCACACTTTCCATTACCGGGTAACTATTACCTCCACACTTTCCATTACCGGGTAACTATTACCACCACCCCTTCCATTACCGGGTAACTATTACCACCACACTTTCCATTACCGGGTAACTATTACCACCATACTTTCCATTACCGGGTAACTATTACCACCACACTTTCCATTACCGGGTAACTATTACCACCACACTTTCCATTACCGGGTAACTATTACCACCACACCTTCCATTACCGGGTAACTATTACCGCCACACTTTCCATTACCGGGTAACTATTACCTCCACACCTTCCATTACCGGGTAACTATTACCTCCACACCTTCCATTACCGGGTAACTATTACCACCACACTTTCCATTACCGGGTAACTATTACCTCCACACCTTCCATTACCGGGTAACTAAATACCGAACTTTACTCTTTCATATTAGCATTTTAATCAACTGTTTCTGACGCCAAACTTCTTGTCCAGATGATGTCTGCTGCTGTGCTCGATAAAATAAAACTTTCTTTTCAATCTATATTAATTTGACACGATACCTGTAATTATTCTACCAACATATACTAGTAACAGGACGTTTCAGAATTAAATCAACCAGTTTTCGTATCAAGTAAATTATTCTGATTTTCAAAATCAATTTTTTATTCTATTTATGGTATATCATCTTGGGTGACCGGTCCTTTCGCCGAAAACACTCTCACCGCACGACACTCTCACCGCACGACACTCTCACCGCACGACACTCTCACCGCACGACACTCTCACCGCACGACACTCTCACCGCACGACACTCTCACCGCACGACACTCTCACCGCACGATACTCTCACCGAAAAATATGATTAATTTAAAAAAGTAAACAAATTTACCTCATATGACCAGATGAAATTACATATAGATAAACTTACATATAAGTGTATAAATTACTTTACAATATTCTACATAATTATTGGTAAAACTTTATGGAATTTACGTTAACTTAATCAACTCATTTAATGTCATTGCTGCATTATTTGTGTCAGTTTATTAACTCTATGTTAATCCTATTTTCTGTGTACAATTATCAGTTACAAAAGAAAAAGATTTTCTTTTGTGTTGGTCTCACTTTATTTTAATGCTTCTATATAGAATCAGTCCGCTACTGTGAGTCGCTCGTGAAGCTTTCACTGTACAGGGTGACCCAGAAAATTGTCTACCCAACTTTAAATTCGTATATTTCAACAACTATTGAAGCTACAGTTAAAACAGATTTATTTCTAGGTTTTAAGAACTATTCCTTTTATAAAATATTGACAATATGGAGAAATGTATTTGAGTACAAAAAGGAAGACAAATAAGAACAAGCATTTATATGGCATTGAAACCAGACAATTAATTACAGTTAAATTTAAAGTTAATTAAAAAATTGATCAATTTTAAATACTCATTTAACACAGGATGTTCAATAAACTTAGATTTTTATAGTAAACCTTAGTCTGCTAAAAAAAGGTCATATTTTCGGCAAATGTGTCGTTCGGCGAATTGACTTAGAACCATCATCTTGAAGCTAGTGTCCCAAAGTTCCTATTTCAGGCATCTATATTTCTAATTCTTTCCTTGTTTAAATATATATTATTATTAAATTAAATACCTTCAGTGTTCATATTTTAATACCTCTTGAAAAGGAAAAGAAATACTTTTGAGTATATTTTTTTCAATCAATGCTATAGAACTTTATACTCCAGTCATTCTGTATTATATTATCATAAAGTACTATCTATACTAATAATTTCCTTAGTGTGTTTATTTATTGACTTGATATTTAAATATACTGTTTCTATTAAATGTTCGAATGTATTTTATCTATAAAATAAATTAGACTATGCAGAAAATTTTATTTTGATTCAATTCATTAAAAGTAACCTAATAACGGGTAATAAATTAATATTGATGATGACCCGTTATTTTTAACGGGAAAATACACTAGTTATTATATAAAGGTGGAGGCGAGAGATACAAAGTATATTATTCTTACTTATTTCATTATCATTCACCAAACAGTCCAAGCTAATAATTTCCATTGAATTGTTCCTTTTCACTGGCGTCTTCAATTTATTATCTTCTTCATCCTAAAAAATCAATATCGATAACTTTAACTACAACTGAAACTGTTGGAAATATTTCTTATTAAATGAATAACAAAATATGTAACTGAACAGTTAAAGTAAACAAAATAATGGGAGTAATTACCGTAGAGTTGTTTTCTCTCAATTGGTAACTATATTTGAAGACTGTATGTGTACCATGTTATGGTATTTCATATATTCGATATCAGAAGATTGGCTTTTACTTCATTACTATAGCATTCAATAAGAACATTCAGTTATAATAGTAATAGTATCTAGTTAATAATTGTGTCTCATTATCTTCATTAATAATGATAATTAATTGTCATTGCATTCATTAATAATGATAATTAATTGTCATTACACTCACTATATTGCTCTCTCTGCAACATGTCTATACTTTATATTATCTTTGTATATTATATTATACTAGTGAACCTTCCTGTTAAAAATAACGGGTCATCATCAATACCAATTTATTACCCGTTATTAGGTTACTTTTACTGAATTCAATTAAAATTAGATTTTCTGTACAGTCTAATTTATTTTATAGATAAAATACATTCAAAAATTGAATAAAAACAGGGAAATTGAATACCAAGTCAATATATTCCCGTGCGTATCATAGTTACATTCTTCATGTTTAACACCCATCGTGTAAAAGCGGACACCAAATAAATAAGTAAATATACACACGACAGGAATTATTAGTATAGATTATCAAAGTATTACAAATTTTTATAAATTCCTAGATTACTGCAACGTTGCAGTAATCTAGGAATAGGGGTACAATAACTATTATTTTATTCAATGTGTAACACATATACAAAGAATTAAAAAACTGAGTAATATAGATATTCATTATATTGTCCCCATTTAATTAACCTCTAAATAATATGCAAACATAAATATTACGATTTCTATTTCAGTATTCTATACAAATAGTGTAGCTGTGTGGTTCCATTTTGAAGTGTCCATGAAATCTCTTCATAATTTAAATCTGAACTAACTCAATATATTAGTATATTCAATGTGTAGTACAGATACGAAGATCATCATATTATAATTCTGCTTGTTCTTTCCCTAGTGAGTCTGTCCGTTATGTTTTCAGTTATTAGATATAAACAAATGCGGTATGCATGACACCACAAACTAAACATCCTATTAAATGTCTTTTATATTTTGAACCTCTTATTTTCATTGTGTGCTTCAATTTGATTATATTTAGTAAAACGTGAGGCAATTGAAAGTGGGGGAACTTTATAAAGGGTCCATCTAACACTAGTGAGTAAAGGGTCTATCTAACATTAGTGAGTAAAGGGTCTATCTAACATTTGTGAGTAAAGGGTCCATCTAACACTAGTGAGTAAAGGGTCTATCTAACATTAGTGAGTAAAGGGTCTATCTAACATTTGTGAGTAAAGGGTCTATCTAACACTAGTGAGTAAAGGGTCTATCTAACATTAGTGAGTAAAGGGTCTATCTAACATTTGTGAGTAAAGGGTCTATCTAACACTAGTGAGTAAAGGGTCCATCTAACACTAGTGAGTAAAGGGTCTATCTAACATTAGTGAGTAAAGGGTCTATCTAACATTTGTGAGTAAAGGGTCTATCTAACACTAGTGAGTAAAGAGTCTATCTAACACTAGTGAGTAAAGGGTCTGTCTAACATTTGTGAGTAAAGGGTCTATCTAACACTAGTGAGTAAAGGTTCTATCTAACATTTGTGAGTAAAGGGTCTATCTAACATTTGTGAGTAAAGGGTCTATCTAACACTAGTGAGTAAAGGTTCTATCTAACATTTGTGAGTAAAGGGTCTATCTAACATTTGTGAGTAAAGGGTCTATCTAACACTGTAATTAATGGAGAGTAAAGGGTCTATCGTCGAATAGATCCTTTACTCGCGTATAATTGTAGTTTGAGTAAGTGTAATTAATGGAGAGTAAAGGGTCTATCGTCCAATAGATTCTTTACTCGCGTATAATTGTAGTTTGAGTAAGTGTAATTAATGGATAGTAAAGGGTCTATCGTCCAATAGATCCTTTACTCGCGTATAATTGTAGTTTGAGTAAGTGTAATTAATGGAGAGTAAAGGGTCTATCGTCCAATAGATTCTTTACTCGCGTATAATTGTAGTTTGAGTAAGTGTAATTAATGGAGAGTTTAGGGTCTGAGTGTAGATAGATCCTTTACTCGCGTATAATTGTAGTTTGAGTAAGTGTAATTAATGGAGAGTAAAGGGTCTATCGTCCAATAGATCCTTTACTCGCGTGTAATTGTAGTTTGAGTAAGTGTAATTAATGGAGAGTAAAGGGTCTATCGTCCAATAGATCCTTTACTCGCGTATAATTGTAGTTTGAGTAAGTGTAATTAATGGAGAGTAAAGGGTCTATCGTCCAATAGATCCTTTACTCGCGTATAATTGTAATTTGAGTAAGTGTAATTAATGGAGAGTTTAGGGTCTGAGTGTAGATAGATCCTTCATCCGGTATGACTGAGGAAAACTATCAAACTGTTAGATAGTCCCTTTATCCTATAAATCTCCCCATCTCTCTCTCTCCTCAGTTTCGGCATGGAGCATGACAGTCACTCTAACGGGTGTGACTTCTCCCCCCACGTCATGTCCCCCCACTTGGCCGTGGACTTTCAGCAGATATCCTGGAGTAACTGCAGCAGGAGAGAAATCACCAACTTCCTAGAGTGAGTAAATCTAGCACTAAGTTCTAGCACGAGTTCCTAAGTTCTAGCACGAGTTCCTCAGTTCTAGCACGAGTTCCTAAGTTCTAGCACGAGTTCCTAAGTTCTAGCACGAGTTCCTCAGTTTTAGCACGAGTTCCTAAGTTCTAGCACGAGTTCCTAAGTTCTAGCACGAGTTCCTAAGTTCTAGCACGAGTTCCTAAGTTCTAGCACGAGTTCCTTAGTTCTAGCACGACTTCCTCAGTTCTAGCACGAGTTCCTCTGTTCTAGCACGAGTTTCTCAGTTCTAGCACGAGTTCCTTAGTTCTAGCACGAGTTCCTTAGTTCTAGCATGAGTTCCTAAGTTCTAGCACGAGTTCCTCAGTTCTAGCACGAGTTCCTTAGTTCTAGCACTAGTTCCTCAGTTTTAGCACGAGTTCCTCAGTTCTAGCACGAGTTCCTCTGTTCTAGCACGAGTTCCTCAGTTCTAGCACGAGTTCCTTAGTTCTAGCACGAGTTCCTTAGTTCTAGCACGAGTTCCTCAGTTCTAGCACGAGTTCCTCAGTTCTAGCACGAGTTCCTAAGTTCTAGCACGAGTTCCTAAGTTCTAGCACGAGTTCCTCAGTTTTAGCACGAGTTCCTAAGTTCTAGCACGAGTTCCTAAGTTCTAGCACGAGTTCCTAAGTTCTAGCACGAGTTCCTAAGTTCTAGCACGAGTTCCTTAGTTCTAGCACGACTTCCTCAGTTCTAGCACGAGTTCCTCTGTTCTAGCACGAGTTTCTCAGTTCTAGCACGAGTTCCTTAGTTCTAGCACGAGTTCCTTAGTTCTAGCATGAGTTCCTAAGTTCTAGCACGAGTTCCTCAGTTCTAGCACGAGTTCCTTAGTTCTAGCACTAGTTCCTCAGTTTTAGCACGAGTTCCTCAGTTCTAGCACGAGTTCCTCTGTTCTAGCACGAGTTCCTCAGTTCTAGCACGAGTTCCTTAGTTCTAGCACGAGTTCCTTAGTTCTAGCACGAGTTCCTCAGTTCTAGCACGAGTTCCTCAGTTCTAGCACGAGTTCCTCAGTTCTTGACTTCAAATCAGAACCGAAAGACTAACTCCTGAAACTCGATCATAATTCGGAAAAAGTTCCCCAAGTCCCTAAACTTTGAGGAGGACAAATAGTTTATTTTTGATTCTTTGGTAATAAGCTGCAAGATTTTGCATGGAGAGAAGATTAAATATAGTCTCTATAAAGGATTAAGGAGAGAAGATTAAATATAATCTCTGTAAAGGATTAAGAGGAGAAGATTAAATATAATCTCTGTAAAGGATTAAGGGGAGAAGATTAAATATAATCTCTGTAAAGGATTAAGAGGAGAAGATTAAATATAATCTCTGTAAAGGATTAAGGGGAGAAGATTATATATAATCTCTGTAAAGGATTAAAGGGAGAAGATTAAATGTAATCTCTGTAAAGGATTAAAGGGAGAAGATTAAATATAATCTCTGTAAAGGATTAAGGGAAGAAGATTAATTTAATATCTTTAAAGGATTAAAGGGGGGAGATTAAATATAATCTCTGTAAAGGATTAAGGGAAGAAGATTAACTATAATCTCTGTAAAGGATTAAAGGGAGAAGATTAACTATAATCTCTGTAAAGGATTAAAGGGAGAAGATTAAATATAATCTCTAAAGGATTTAGGGGAGAAGATTAACTATAATCTCTCTAACGGATTAAGGGGAGAAGATTAACTATAATCTCTGTAGAGGATTAAGGGGAGAAATCAACTTTAATCTATCTAAAGGATTAAGGGGGAGAACATTAACTATAATCCGTCAAAATAAATTATATGTAATATTATTTGATATTATATCGAAGTGGTTTTTATTTTTTCACATTAAAATGGTAAATAGATAGGAAATGGTGAATATTTTAATAATCTTCTCACTCATAACTTACAATAAGATGACCATTTATTGTCTACTTGGTACATTTAAATCATCAGATTAATGTTATCGGTGTTTATATTTATTTCAGTATGCATATCTTCATTCAAACTGAAGATCTTATTTCTCTCATTGAAAAGCATTTAATGAATGGTACTATTTCTATAGCAATGTTATACCATAGTCCTTATGAATGTTATACCATAGTCCTTATGAATGTTATACCATAGTCCTTATGAATGTTATACCATAGTCCTTATGAATGTTATACCATAGTCCTTATGAATGTTATACCATAGTCCTTATGATTGTTATACCATAGTCCTTACGAATGTTATACCATAGTCCTTATGAATGTTATACCATAGTCCTTATGATTGTTATACCATAGTCCTTACGAATGTTATACCATAGTCCTTATGAATGTTATACCATAGTCCTTATGAATGTTATACCATAGTCCTTATGAATGTTATACCATAGTCCTTATGATTGTTATACCATAGTCCTTACGAATGTTATACCATAGTCCTTATGATTGTTATACCATAGTCCTTATGAATGTTATACCATAGTCCTTATGAATGTTATACCATAGTCCTTACGAATGTTATACCATAGTCCTTATGAATGTTATACCATAGTCCTTATGAATGTTATACCATAGTCCTTATGAATGTTATACCATAGTCCTTACGAATGTTATACCATAGTCCTTATGATTGTTATACCATAGTCCTTATGAATGTTATACCATAGTCCTTATGAATGTTATACCATAGTCCTTACGAATGTTATACCATAGTCCTTATGAATGTTATACCATAGTCCTTATGATTGTTATACCATAGTCCTTATGATTGTTATACCATAGTCCTTATGAATGTTATACCATAGTCCTTATGAATGTTATACCATAGTCCTTACGAATGTTATACCATAGTCCTTATGAATGTTATACCATAGTCCTTATGAATGTTATACCATAGTCCTTACGAATGTTATACCATAGTCCTTATGAATGTTATACCATAGTCCTTATGATTGTTATACCATAGTCCTTATGAATGTTATACCATAGTCCTTATGAATGTTATACCATAGTCCTTACGAATGTTATACCATAGTCCTTATGAATGTTATACCATAGTCCTTATGAATGTTATACCATAGTCCTTACGAATGTTATACCATAGTCCTTATGATTGTTATACCATAGTCCTTACGAATGTTATACCATAGTCCTTACGAATGTTATACCATAGTCCTTATGATTGTTATACCATAGTCCTTACGAATGTTATACCATAGTCCTTATGATTGTTATACCATAGTCCTTACGAATGTTATACCATAGTCCTTATGATTGTTATACCATAGTCCTTATGATTGTTATACCATAGTCCTTATGATTGTTATACCATAGTCCTTATGATTGTTATACCATAGTCCTTATGATTGTTATACCATAGTCCTTATGATTGTTATACCATAGTCCTTATGATTGTTATACCATAGTCCTTATGATTGTTATACCATAGTCCTTATGATTGTTATACCATAGTCCTTATGAATGTTATACCATAGTCCTTATGATTGTTATACCATAGTCCTTATGAATGTTATACCATAGTCCTTATGAATGTTATACCATAGTCCTTATGGTAGACTGTATAATGCACTGAAATATAAGTAGAATGAATCATCAAATTGTGTTGCACACTAATACAGGCAGACTTCGCTTTTATTACCAAATCACGACTCCATCTTATTGCCAAGTGCTAATAAGAATAGTGTAAGTCACAAATAATGTATAATAGTTACTTTTTAATTAAACATTTCATTTTCTATGAGTTATAATGAAAGAAAATAGTTTCTAGAGCTCGAGTACTAAAGCAGTGTTCCATTGTTTATTGCCAAAATTAGTTGATGATATGTGATTAAAGTTTAAAGTAGTGAATGACTTGATGCCAATTTGACGTCAACTCACCGTCAGGCATTGTTTGCTAACCTGGGCTACATGTACCCCTGGGTGTATTTGCTTGTCTCAGGTGGTACATTTGAAGTTTCTGTGAGAGAAAACAAAATATAAGTTTAGTTTCCTAATTTATTCAAAGTGCCATTCATATCATATCAATATGAATTCATAAAATATCGTTTAAAGTCATAATTTGTACATGAGTAAACAGCTTAAAATCACTCACGGTAAATTATCTGGAAAAGAGTCTAACTAACGAGTATTGCAATTGATCTACTTTGGTACGGACATGCATCGTGAATAATTTGTAGGTGAAAATGAAATGTATCGCTATTATTCACAAAGGAATATTAATAATTAAATGGAAATTTGTTATCTACCTTACCTTATTTGTTTAAAAAAATTAGGGGTATATAGTTACGAATTAAACCGGTAAAGAAGTACTTCTAAGAAAAATGCTGGGACAGTAACAGTCAGGCAGATAGAAAAATTGACATTGGGTGGGGGACATTGATGTCAATTTCTTGAACATGTGTGGGTAAAAGTCAATATATTGATCAATGATCTAATGTTTCATTGACTATAAATCGCAATGACGTCGATGAATTGACGAAAAAATTGATCATGTGTGGGTGGCTGAGATTCGGCATCCATTCTGATGAAATTCCTGTAATCCTCTGGCTGGTCGTTCCTTAATTCCAGCAATCATGTATGTCCTAATTCCCTTCGACAGAGATGCATTTTCTTCGCTCACTTACTCCTCTTCTACCGCTTCGGAGTGTTCAGAGCAAGCACTGTTCCTCAATTTTCAGTGATTTCCTCAACTTTATTGTCGTTAATAAATTTAATAATTGTCTTTAATTTGGACTATAAGCTATATTTGGACAGCACAGGGTTAGGCCTAGTCCAAAAAATGCTATCATCAAAATAAATAAATGGTGGTAAATATGGAATAACATACATGGATATAGAAAGAAACATTATTTTAGAATGGTACTAAATAGACATTCTGAGAGACTGAGTCTTGGATAACGAAACAGGAAATAAGTAATTGTTCGTTTGACTTATATGGCAATATCGACAGATTTCGTTGAGCGATCTGTTGATCAATCGTTGGCGCAAACATCGATTGATTTCTGCTAGTTCGAATAATGGGGAAAATTTTTAGTTTATGCATCAAATTGTTACATTTAATAGGGCAACTATCAATCGATTGCTGTACGTTTGAATATGTTTTACTAGTTTAGATGCATAAACTAACTAATCCATACCATTCGAACGCGCAATAATCGATTGATAGTTGCGCTATTGATCGATATCATGCGATGAAATTTATATTCATGTTTCAATTATAGTTCATATCATATTCTCCCCACTCGGCGAAAAATGTAAAATGCCCTCATTTCTAACGTTAAGTGAGAAAAATGCTCGGTTTTTTATTATGTGCAATATATTCCATTTATTCCCTATAATTTTATCTTAATAGTATATGATACATAACGTAGTATAATTATCGAATAATCACCCATTTGAAAGGACCGTCTCTAGCACAACTTTCAACTCTAAATGGAATATACAACTGACCTACACTTTAGCTTATATAGGATAAATGAATTATTATCTCTGATAGTACATCATCACAGTGACTCTTTTCTCTGACAGTACATCATCACAGTGACTCTTTTCTCTGATAGTACATCATCACAGTGACTCTTTTCTCTGATAGTACATCATCACAGTGACTCTTTTCTCTGATAGTACATCATCACAGTGACTCTTTTCTCTGACAGTACATCATCACAGTGACTCTTTTCTCTGGTAGTACATCATCACAGTGACTCTTTTCTCTGATAGTACATCATCACAGTGACTCTTTTCTCTGGTAGTACATCATCACAGTGACTCTTTTCTCTGATAGTACATCATCACAGTGACTCTTTTCTCTGACAGTACATCATCACAGTGACTCTTTTCTCTGGTAGTACATCATCACAGTGACTCTTTTCTCTGATAGTACATCATCACAGTGACTCTTTTCTCTGATAGTACATCACCACAGTGACTCTTTTCTCTGACAGTACATCATCACAGTGACTCTTTTCTCTGGTAGTACATCATCACAGTGACTCTTTTCTCTGATAGTACATCATCACAGTGACTCTTTTCTCTGGTAGTACATCATCACAGTGACTCTTTTCTCTGATAGTACATCATCACAGTGACTCTTTTCTCTGACAGTACATCATCACAGTGACTCTTTTCTCTGGTAGTACATCATCACAGTGACTCTTTTCTCTGATAGTACATCATCACAGTGACTCTTTTCTCTGATAGTACATCATCACAGTGACTCTTTTCTCTGATAGTACATCATCACAGTGACTCTTTTCTCTGATAGTACATCATCACAGTGACTCTTTTCTCTGGTAGTACATCATCACAGTGACTCTTTTCTCTGATAGTACATCATCACAGTGACTCTTTTCTCTGATAGTACATCATCACAGTGACTCTTTTCTCTGATAGTACATCATCACAGTGACTCTTTTCTCTGATAGTACATCATCACAGTGACTCTTTTCTCTGATAGTACATCATGACAGTGACTCTTTTCTCTGATAGTACATCATCACAGTGACTCTTTACTCTGATAGTACATCATCACAGTGACTCTTTTCTCTGATAGTACATCATCACAGTGACTCTTTTCTCTGATAGTACATCATGACAGTGACTCTTTTCTCTGATAGTACATCATCACATTGACTCTTTTCTCTGATAGTACATCATCACAGTGACTCTTTTCTCTGATAGTACATCATCACAGTGACTCTTTACTCTGATAGTACATCATCACAGTGACCCTTTTCTCTGATAGTACATCATCACAGTGACTCTTTTCTCTGATAGTACATCATCACAGTGACACTTTTCTCTGATAGTACATCATCACAGTGACTCTTTTCTCTGATAGTACATCATCACAGTGACTCTTTTCTCTGATAGTACATCATCACAGTGACTCTTTTCTCTGATAGTACATCATCACAGTGACTCTTTTCTCTGATAGTACATCATCACAGTGACACTTTTCTCTGATAGTACATCATCACAGTGACTCTTTTCTCTGATAGTACATCATCACAGTGACTCTTTTCTCTGATAGTACATCATCACAGTGACTCTTTTTCTCTGATAGTACATCATCACAGTGACTCTTTTCTCTGATAGTACATCATCACAGTGACACTTTTCTCTGATAGTACATCATCACAGTGACTCTTTTCTCTGATAGTACATCATCACAGTGACTCTTTTCTCTGATAGTACATCATCACAGTGACTCTTTTCTCTGATAGTACATCATCACAGTGACTTTTCTCTGATAGTACATCATCACAGTGACTCTTTCTCTGATAGTACATCATCACAGTGACTCTTTCCTCTGATAGTACATCATCACAGTGACTCTTTTCTCTGATAGTACATCATCACAGTGACTCTTTTCTCTGATAGTACATCATCACAGTGACTCTTTTCTCTGATAGTACATCATCACAGTGACTCTTTTCTCTGATAGTACATCATCACAGTGACTCTTTTCTCTGATAGTACATCATCACAGTGACTCTTTTCTGTGATAGTACATCATCACAGTGACTCTTTTCTGTGATAGTACATCATCACAGTGACTCTTTTCTCTGATAGTACATCATCACAGTGACTCTTTTCTCTGATAGTACATCATCACAGTGACTCTTTTCTCTGATAGTACATCATCACAGTGACACTTTTCTCTGATAGTACATCATCACAGTGACTCTTTTCTCTGATAGTACATCATCACAGTGACTCTTTTCTCTGATAGTACATCATCACAGTGACTCTTTTCTCTGATAGTACATCATCACAGTGACTCTTTTCTCTGATAGTACATCATCACAGTGACTCTTTTCTGTGATAGTACATCATCACAGTGACTCTTTTCTGTGATAGTACATCATCACAGTGACTCTTTTCTCTGATAGTACATCATCACAGTGACTCTTTTCTCTGATAGTACATCATCACAGTGACTCTTTTCTCTGATAGTACATCATCACAGTGACTTTTCTCTGATAGTACATCATCACAGTGACTCTTTTCTCTGATAGTACATCATCACAGTGACTCTTTTCTCTGATAGTACATCATCACAGTGACTCTTTTCTCTGATAGTACATCATCACAGTGACTCTTTTCTGTGATAGTACATCATCACAGTGACTCTTTTCTCTGATAGTACATCATCACAGTGACTCTTTTCTCTGATAGTACATCATCACAGTGACTCTTTTCTCTGATAGTACATCATCACTGTGACTCTTTTCTCTGATAGTACATCATCACAGTGACTCTTTTCTCTGATAGTACATCATCACAGTGACTCTTTTCTCTGATAGTACATCATCACAGTGACTTTTCTGTGATAGTACATCATCACAGTGACTCTTTTCTCTGATAGTACATCATCACAGTGACTCTTTTCTCTGATAGTACATCATCACAGTGACTCTTTTCTCTGATAGTACATCATCACTGTGACTCTTTTCTCTGATAGTACATCATCACAGTGACTCTTTTCTCTGATAGTACATCATCACAGTGACTCTTTTCTCTGATAGTACATCATCACAGTGACTCTTTTCTCTGATAGTACATCATCACAGTGACTCTTTTCTGTGATAGTACATCATCACAGTGACTCTTTTCTCTGATAGTACATCATCACAGTGACTCTTTTCTGTGATAGTACATCATCACAGTGACTCTTTTCTCTGATAGTACATCATCACAGTGACTCTTTTCTCTGATAGTACATCGTCACAGTGACTCTTTTCTCTGATAGTACATCATCACTGTGACTCTTTTCTCTGATAGTACATCATCACAGTGATTCTTTTCTCTGATAGTACATCATCACAGTGACTCTTATCTCTGATAGTACTTTATCACAGTGACTCTTTTCTCTGATAGTACATCATCACTGTGACTCTTTTCTCTGATAGTACATCATCACAGTGACTCTTTTCTCTGATAGTACATCATCACAGTGACTCTTTTCTGTGATAGTACATCATCACAGTGACTCTTTTCTCTGATAGTACATCATCACAGTGACTCTTTTCTGTGATAGTACATCATCACAGTGACTCTTTTCTCTGATAGTACATCATCACAGTGACTCTTTTCTCTGATAGTACATCATCACTGTGACTCTTTTCTCTGATAGTACATCATCACAGTGACTCTTTTCTCTGATAGTACATCATCACAGTGACTCTTTTCTCTGATAGTATATCATCACAGTGACTCTTTTCTCTGATAGTACATCATCACAGTGACTCTTTTCTCTGATAGTACATCATCACAGTGACTCTTTTCTCTGATAGTACATCATCACAGTGACTCTTTTCTCTGATAGTACATCATCACAGTGACTCTTTTCTCTGATAGTACATCATCACAGTGACTCTTTTCTCTGATAGTACTTTATCACAGTGACTCTTTTCTCTGATAGTACTTTATCACAGTGACTCTTTTCTCTGATAGTACATCATCACAGTGACTCTTTTCTCTGATAGTACATCATCACAGTGACTCTTTTCTCTGATAGTACATCATCACAGTGACTCTTTTCTCTGATAAATAGATGCAGCAATGCAATGATAGTTTCTCCCCTGGAAATAGATGTAGCAATGCAATGATAGTTTCTCCCCTGGAAATAGATGTAGCAATGCAATGATAGTTTCTCCCCTAGAAATAGATGTAGCAATGCAATGATAGTTTCTCCCCTGGAAATAGATGTAGCAATGCAATGATAGTTTCTCCCCTAGAAATAGATGTAGCAATGCAATGATAGTTTCTCCCCTGGAAATAGATGTAGCAATGCAATGATAGTTTCTCCCCTGGAAATAGATGTAGCAATGCAATGATAGTTTCTCCCCTGGAAATAGATGTAGCAATGCAATGATAGTTTCTCCCCTGGAAATAGATGTAGCAATGCAATGATAGTTTCTCCCCTAGAAATAGATGTAGCAATGCAATGATAGTTTCTCCCCTGGAAATAGATGTAGCAATGCAATGATAGTATCTCCCCTGGAAATAGATGTAGCAATGCAATGATAGTTTCTCCCCTAGAAATAGATGTAGCAATGCAATGATAGTTTCTCCCCTGGAAATAGATGTAGCAATGCAATGATAGTTTCTCCCCTGGAAATAGATGTAGCAATGCAATGATAGTTTCTCCCCTAGAAATAGATGTAGCAATGCAATGATAGTTTCTCCCCTGGAAATAGATGTAGCAATGCAATGATAGTTTCTCCCCTGGAAATAGATGTAGCAATGCAATGATAGTTTCTCCCCTGGAAATAGATGTAGCAATGCAATTATAGTTTCTCCCCTGGAAATAAATGTAGCAATGCAATGATAGTTTCTCCCCTGGAAATAGATGTAGCAATGCAATGATAGTTTCTCCCCTGGAAATAGATGTAGCAATGCAATGATAGTTTCTCCCCTGGAAATAAATGTAGCAATGCAATGATAGTTTCTCCCCTGGAAATAGATGTAGCAATGCAATGATAGTTTCTCCCCTGGAAATAAATGTAGCAATGCAATGATAGTTTCTCCCCTGGAAATAGATGTAGCAATGCAATGATAGTTTTCCTCACAAGTGTCCCGGTTTCAGATCTTTTTAGATTGTCATCGACTGCTCCAATAGATTCTTTGTGAGGGCTATGAGACGCTCGTAATTGGATTTTTATTACATTTGACAGGAGATGGACTTACAATGACATCTGCTTGCGACACTTTAACAACTTTATTTGGATCATTGAATTTGATGACTGAAATGTTATTACTAAATTCTTCGTGTTCAAATGAAGAAATGCAAACTCTTCCTAGTTTAATAAATATAATTGACAATGGTCTTATTTTAATCAGTGATCATTTATCTAAGACAATAAATGATTAGACCAAAATAAAATAGTAATACATCATTAATTTACAGTCTATCGACTTCAGTTTGGTATTTTCAACAAAAAATACCCGATGATTAAGTCTGTAATTGTGATAATTTAATATAAATTACCATCAACTTTTACAGTGATGGAGTTTCTACGTATTGTACTTTTTCTCTGAAGGTATTTGTGTGTGTTTTTGTAGGTAGGTGTTAAATGCGAATAGATGTGTCAATGTCACGACTAGAGTGCCATTACTGCTCACTGCGAGACCTCTTCATTGGTCACTGTTACAGTGACAGTGATGGATGCATGAGTCATTGCACATCCTCTTTCCAAAATGATATATCACACAAAAAGAAAATAAAATGAGATCTATTAATCTATTGTGAAACTGTAGATGATATCTATTGTGAAACTGTAGATATCTAAGGTGAAACTGTAGATGATATCTAATGTGAAACTGTAGATGATATCTAATGTGAAACTGTAGATGATATCTAATGTGAAACTGTAGATGATATCTAATGTGAAACTGTAGATGATATCTATTGTGAAACTGTAGATGATATCTAATGTGAAACTGTAGATGATATCTATTGTGAAACTGTAGATGATATCTATTGTGAAACTGTAGATGATATCTATTGTGAAACTGTAGATATCTAAGGTGAAACTGTAGATGATATCTAATGTGAAACTGTAGATGATATCTAATGTGAAACTGTAGATGATATCTAAGGTGAAACTGTAGATGATATCTAATGTGAAACTGTAGATGATATCTAATGTGAAACTGTAGATGATATATATTGTGAAACTGTAGATGATATCTATTGTGAAACTGTAGATGATATCTAATGTGAAACTGTAGATGATATCTATTGTGAAACTGTAGATGATATCTATTGTGAAACTGTAGATATCTAAGGTGAAACTGTAGATGATATCTAATGTGAAACTGTAGATGATATCTAATGTGAAACTGTAGATGATATCTAAGGTGAAACTGTAGATGATATCTAATGTGAAACTGTAGATGATATCTAATGTGAAACTGTAGATGATATATATTGTGAAACTGTAGATGATATCTAATGTGAAACTGTAGATGATATCTATTGTGAAACTGTAGATGATATCTAAGGTGAAACTGTAGATGATATTTATTGTGAAACTTTAGATGATATCTATTGTGAAACTGTAGATGATATCTAATGTGAAACTGTAGATGATATCTAATGTGAAACTGTAGATGATATCTAATGTGAAACTGTAGATGATATCTATTGTGAAACTGTAGATGATATCTAATGTGAAACTGTAGATGATATCTAATGTGAAACTGTAGATGATATCTATTGTGAAACTGTAGATGATATCTAACGTGAAACTGTTGATGATATCTAATGTGAAACTGTAGATATCTAAGGTGAAACTGTAGATGATGTCTATTGTGAAACTGTAGATGATATCTAACGTGAAACTGTTGATGATATCTAATGTGAAACTGTAGATATCTAAGGTGAAACTGAAGATGATGTCTATTGTGAAACTGTAGATGATATCTAATGTGAAACTGTAGATGATATCTAACGTGAAACTGTAGATGATATCTAATGTGAAACTGTAGATGATATCTAATGTGAAACTGTAAATGATATCTAATGTGAAACTGTAGATGATATCTAATGTGAAACTGTAGATGATATCTATTGTGAAACTGTAGATGATATCTAATGTGAAACTGTAGATGATATCTAATGTGAAACTGTAGATGATATCTAATGTGAAACTGTAAATGATATCTAATGTGAAACTGTAAATGATATCTAATGTGAAACTGTAGATGATATCTAATGTGAAACTGTAGATGATATCTATTGTGAAACTGTAGATGATATCTAATGTGAAACTGTAGATATCTAAGGTGAAACTGTAGATGATATCTAATGTGAAACTGTAGATGATATCTAATGTGAAACTGTAGATGATATCTAAGGTGAAACTGTAGATGATATCTAATGTGAAACTGTAGATGATATCTAATGTGAAACTGTAGATGATATATATTGTGAAACTGTAGATGATATCTATTGTGAAACTGTAGATGATATCTAATGTGAAACTGTAGATGATATCTATTGTGAAACTGTAGATGATATCTATTGTGAAACTGTAGATATCTAAGGTGAAACTGTAGATGATATCTAATGTGAAACTGTAGATGATATCTAATGTGAAACTGTAGATGATATCTAAGGTGAAACTGTAGATGATATCTAATGTGAAACTGTAGATGATATCTAATGTGAAACTGTAGATGATATATATTGTGAAACTGTAGATGATATCTAATGTGAAACTGTAGATGATATCTATTGTGAAACTGTAGATGATATCTAAGGTGAAACTGTAGATGATATTTATTGTGAAACTTTAGATGATATCTATTGTGAAACTGTAGATGATATCTAATGTGAAACTGTAGATGATATCTAATGTGAAACTGTAGATGATATCTAATGTGAAACTGTAGATGATATCTAATGTGAAACTGTAGATGATATATATTGTGAAACTGTAGATGATATCTAATGTGAAACTGTAGATGATATCTATTGTGAAACTGTAGATGATATCTAAGGTGAAACTGTAGATGATATTTATTGTGAAACTTTAGATGATATCTATTGTGAAACTGTAGATGATATCTAATGTGAAACTGTAGATGATATCTAATGTGAAACTGTAGATGATATCTAATGTGAAACTGTAGATGATATCTATTGTGAAACTGTAGATGATGTCTATTGTGAAACTGTAGATGATATCTAATGTGAAACTGTAGATGATATCTATTGTGAAACTGTAGATGATATCTAACGTGAAACTGTTGATGATATCTAATGTGAAACTGTAGATATCTAAGGTGAAACTGTAGATGATGTCTATTGTGAAACTGTAGATGATATCTAACGTGAAACTGTTGATGATATCTAATGTGAAACTGTAGATATCTAAGGTGAAACTGTAGATGATGTCTATTGTGAAACTGTAGATGATATCTAATGTGAAACTGTAGATGATATCTAACGTGAAACTGTAGATGATATCTAATGTGAAACTGTAGATGATATCTAATGTGAAACTGTAAATGATATCTAATGTGAAACTGTAGATGATATCTAATGTGAAACTGTAGATGATATCTATTGTGAAACTGTAGATGATATCTAATGTGAAACTGTAGATGATATCTAATGTGAAACTGTAGATGATATCTAATGTGAAACTGTAAATGATATCTAATGTGAAACTGTAGATGATATCTAATGTGAAACTGTAGATGATATCTATTGTGAAACTGTAGATGATATCTAATGTGAAACTGTAGATGATATCTAATGTGAAACTGTAGATGATATCTAATGTGAAACTGTAGATGATATCTAATGTGAAACTGTAGATGATATCTAATGTGAAACTGTAGATGATATCTAATGTGAAACTGTAAATGATATCTAATGTGAAACTGTAGATGATATCTAATGTGAAACTGTAGATGATATCTAACGTGAAACTGTAGATATCTATTGTGAAACTGTAGATGATATCTAACGTGAAACTGTAGATATCTATTGTGAAACTGTAGATGATATCTAACGTGAAATTGTAGATATCTAACGTGAAACTGTAGATGATATCTATTGTGAAACTGTAGATGATATCTAAGGTGAAACTGTAGATGATATCTAACGTGAAACTGTAGATGATATCTATTGTGAACAAAGTAACTTTTTGAATTCATGAGCATATTAGACACTTTCTTTTCTGACTGCTTCTTCCAGTCTCTTGTATTTAATTTCCTTTTGACGTCTGCGATATTGAAGCATTCCTTCACTAAACGAATTTTTCTTACCTTTCAAACAATTTCATATGGCATACGAATGTTTACCATTATAAATAGGACTACCAAACTTATAACGCATGTTAAACACATTCAATTTATCATATTACCAAGTAGAACCACATGTAATACATTCGGTAACCATTTCCAAAAAGTGCACAACGTGTACACTTGATTTAAATGTGTGTGTGTGACACATGGTATACACATGGAATTGTTTGGATTCACAGTTATAACACAAGATCGACATTACAAGACGAATTCAATCAATAACTTCTGTATACACTGCAGAGCTACAGGCCATCTTATCCGCAATATATTATACGATCAGCAAATCACAGGCAACAAACATAACAATAGTAACCGACTCAAGAAGTTACATTGAAGCAATAACATCAATAAACAATAAAATCCCTATAGTGCAAAACATCAAAAAACTAATGTGAGAAAGTGAAAAGCATTTTTGTTTCTGCTGGGCGCCTAGTACTGCAGGAATAGAACTAAGCGAGGCTGCTGATAAAGCTGCTAAAGAAGCAACAAACCTACAAAAATAACAGAAATTCTCATCCCCAGAAATTACTAAAATCACTTATGAAAATAAAATCCACAAACTGGTGTGACATACCACCTCCAGCAAACAAACTCAGACAAATAAAACCTCCAGTTACTCCATACCCAGCAAATAGCTGTTCCACTAACAGACTCTGGGAAAGAACTCCCAGCAGATAGGCATTGGGCACATAGCCCTCACCCACTCTCATCTAATGGACAAATCACCAGCCCCTTGCTGTAGGAACTGTACAGTTCCACTAACTGTAAGGCCGGTCATACACTATGATGTCCACCTGACAGGTACGCATCCCAATCAGAAAATTAAGGTTGACAGAAAAGCCGTTATGGTCAGGCTGCCGTACCCAATATGGTTGGACATATAGGTGCCAAAAGTCCACTTTGACGTCCATAATTATGGCCGGCAACGCGGACTTTTTGAATGCCCTAACTACAACCACCAGAGAAACATCTTCAGAAATAATGATGACATCAAATCGATTCTTACACCCCCTGCCTGAATGAAATATAAAACAATGTTAACGGAGGAACAAAACAACTAAGCTGTACCTCACTATTGAAATGCCTGTAAAGCGACTATGGTGGTAAAACTCCATTGTATAATAATAATATTAATCATTAATTTTTTTAAATAAAATGCCGATACCACTTCATCAAATATGAAATAATTTCCAAGTCATCTTCTCTAAATAGTCTTGTGAAGCATATGAAATATAGCTGTTTTATTAATATAATGAAAATGTTATAATGTTAGCAATAGCAAACTACAACATCAAACATTAGTTATATAGTGAAATAGTGACCCTCTATTGGGTGTCAAAGGTCACAATCGATGACTTTGACCCATTGTTTTCCTTCATTCGGAACATAAGAAGTCTTGCTGTTGTTTTTCTTTTGGTCTCTCGATGTAATTTGACGTAACTTTCCGAAGCAGAATGACAAACTTTGGAAGTCTCTGCCTACCTAATTTCATTAATTCAGTGTTTGTTTGCATAAATTTCGTTACAGGATTCGAACCGTCACTCCAGTGAGGGATTCAATTCTCTTTACCTAGGTAGATTAATCTGAAAAATACAAAGAAAAATGCATTCGAATTGTTATTAAGACAATAATCTCCATCGAAAAATGTTTGTTATTCTTTATGAGGGTTTCACAACAAATAGTTAGGTTTCAGATCCTATGGATTTTTCTTATCCCTTCAGAACTGATTGTTCCAATAATGTTTTTAGATTTGAATAAGAGGGTTTTTTTCATGAAAAAGATTGAATAATCGATTGTTATTTGTTGTCTCAAATATGAAATACACAATTCAGTAAATATGAGAAAAAAGACTAATCAGAAAGACACTATACAGGTACATCATATCTCTTAGGCCTAAATCAAAAGGGCTAGCATCACGTTAAATAACTATAGGCCTATATACTGAATGCACAAACATATGAATGGACACAAGATACATTTGCCTAGATGGAATATAACGGACTTTCTGGCCGTTTTGTATACGAGGAAAGAAAAAGAATGTAAGCAATTATCAAAATTCGAGTCCCTAAAGCCAATGTTGTATCAGAGTTCGTGAATAAATACATTGATATATTGATGTTGTAATTACAATTCATAACAAAAACTCTAGGAAATATCTTTTAATGGCCTACTTGAAATCACCATTTAGTAGATTTTATTATGATTAATGATTCTAATTTGCTATTTATGTCCCGGAATCGACATATTCGACTGACTCCTCGGCTCAAATTTTAATAGTCAATAGGACAAGTGAAAGAGGTCATTTTGACCAGAAGTGAGGCTAAGCTATGACCTCGAGGAAGGGTCTATTTAACTCGTGAAGGTCAAATTGACTCGATAAACCGGAACGTTAAATATCTATCAAATTGACCCTTTAATATAGTCACTGATTATATTTCAGTGATAGTAGCACCTGGTGGTCAATAAGTACATTAACATCATGCCATTCACTCCAATAAATAAGAACATGTTTGATCCCTTCAAAGCACTAAACATTCGCCACATTCAAAGCATTAAACATTCGCCACATTCAAAGCATTAAACATTCGCCACATTCAAAGCATTAAACATTCGCCACATTCAAAGCATTAAACATTCGCCACATTCAAAGCATTAAACATTCGCCACATTCAAAGCATTAAACATTCGCCACATTCAAAGCATTAAACATTCGCCACATTCAAAGCATTAAACATTCGCCACATTCAAACCATTAAACATTCGCCACATTCACCCTGAAGTAGAAAAGTACTCGTAAAGATGCGGGTAATTCTCCACCGATTTTTTCTGCTATTTCAATAGACAAATTTCACTCCGAGGAAAGCCTGTATTGCCTATTTCAATGTTTTTCAACCTATTTTATTTAATTTAATAAATTAAAAAATTTCAATTTTACGCTACTTTATTTTTTAAATGTCATTCAAAATGTTAATTTTTCTCCTTTTCTCCCTCACAGTCGCAACTGGGGTAAGTGTCTGGAGGACTCTCCCCCCGCTTTGGACTACTCCTTTCCCCCCCTCCCCCCGGGGGCAATGTACGATGACAGTCACCAATGCAGACTGAGCTTTGGCCTTAAAGCAACTGCATGCAGGGATATGCAGGTAAAGCATGCAAAAGATATGCAGGTAAAGCATGCAAAAGATATGCAGGTAAAGCATGCAAAAGATATGCAGGTAAAGCATGCAAAAGATATGCAGGTAAAGCATGCAAAAGATATGCAGGTAAAGCATGCAAAAGATATGCAGGTAAAGCATGCAAAAGATATGCAGGTAAAGCATGCAAAAGATATGCAGGTAAAGCATGCAAAAGATATGCAGGTAAAGCATGCAAAAGATATGCAGGCAAAGCATGCAAAAGATATGCAGGTAAAGCATGCAAAAGATATGCAGGTAAAGCATGCAAAAGATATGCAGGCAAAGCATGCAAAAGATATGCAGGCAAAGCATGCAAAAGATATGCAGGTAAAGCATGCAAAAGATATGCAGGCAAAGCATGCAAAAGATATGCAGGTAAAGCATGCAAAAGATATGCAGGTAAAGCATGCAAAAGATATGCAGGTAAAAATAGCCAATTTATCTTTCTCAAGCAATCACTTTAAGAGGTCTGGCTATAGAGTATAGACTAATGGGTTCTAGGACATTTCGCCGCCGGATAATTTGCCGCCAGGACAACTCGCCGCGTGATTTATGTTTTACTGGCTACATTTTAATATATTATAATTTTTAACAAGGATTTATTTCTATACGCTCAAGACTGACGTAAAACAGTAATTGACAAATTTCGTTATTTCAATTTTTTTGACATATTTTGTCTGAGAATAATTCAGTCCGCAAAATTATTATAGCTATTAATTTAAATTTAGTAGTGTTTAACATCTGCTTCGAAACGAAGGGCCTTGTCGTAGAGAAAGAAAAGTGGCTGCTTGAACAAAGGTACCAACCACCAGTCCGGGACAATGTTCATGGATGCGAAAAAGCTACTTCGTAGATGCAATCACTTACAAAGGAATAAGATAATAAAGGATACAATCACTTGTTACTGCACTCAAGAATAGAAGAGGAAACCTAGCAGAAATGTCTAAGACCTCGTAGTTGAAAATATTTTATTTGCACTGATGTACTAGTATTAAACTAAAGTAATTATTACAGGTCATTAAACGTATTAAGAAGACACCTGAACTTGTTTTCTTTCCAATAGTAAATTATTTAAATTATTTCAAATAAAATAAAGAAAATTTTATTGCTAATTTACAACAAATGTTTATATACTATAGATTATATGTTTATTAAAAAAGCATTTCCTTTAACTTTTGAAATGGAATGGAAATCATTTTCAAATGAGGCTAAGAAAATTTGATATTTAATTTACAAAACGCAGTTTATATTTATAATATTTTTTATATGGCGGTAAAACATAAATCACATGGCGATTTGTTCTGGCGGCGAATTGTCTTAGCGGCGAGTTGTCCTCACGGCGAATTGTCTGCGGCGAGTTGTCCGGTCACCAAACTAATGATCAATTAACATTCTATGTGGCGCTTGCGTCTCGCTTAAAAAGTATTGAGATTTTATGCTTATCATTTTAGTTGGTTACCTGTCTTCAACATTTATAGTTCTAGAATCAAAATGTACTTTGGTTCCTCTGAATCCGGTATACTCCATAGTAGTCATTATCCTCAACAATTCAAAGGAACGATGGCGGCTCATAACTAGTCTAAAGTCGTGTTTATATTATCAGTCAGCACCTAGGTATTTCTCTAGAGATTCACCACAGAGGGAAGAATTTCACCATGAAACCTTATTCACACACTGAAATTGAGAAACGGACTCTGTTCGTTCTAATCACCACATTGTCGGACAGTGTCATTTTTTAAGTGCGTTGTAATGAACAATAGAAAGAGAAGAGTGTGATATCTAGCTGCATGACTGCCATTTCCCGGGGTTTTTTTCGAGACCAAGTCATCTCTCCTCACAGCTAAACACACATTGATAGCACAGTCACTAGTCACCTTATCTGACGTACTACATGTAGTACAGTTTGAACACTATCGTGGTGACGGTGTCGTGTGCTCAGTGATCAGTACGGGTATTCTCTAGGTTGTGACTGACAATATAAACACGGTTTAGAGAGAGTAATTTAAAAATATAAGAAAAAATACATTTGGCACCCAACACGATTCCAAATTTTTGATCACTTAAGATAATATATATATATATATATAAAAATAAACATTTAGCTTTATTTTAATTAATATCCATGTTACCTGCAGGGTATCATGGATAATAATCAACATAATGAGTTAGTGACTGAACACTCTCAGTACTCGAAAAGAGAGCGTTAACACAGGTCATGAACTGATCTGTAGAAATTTCTCATTGAGAGATCACTAATGTTTTCCCTCCCACAGAATGTGTGCGAGGCTCTCTGGTGCAAAGTAGATGATCGCTGCGTCAGCAGAATGGAGCCAGCGGCTGAGGGAACGCAATGCGCCAAACACAAGGTGACTATTAGAAAAGGATTTTAAAGTACCCTATTTAATTTATTATTTCCTGTACCTTCTCTACCTTGTGATGATATGCTTTCAGTACTGGTAAAAGCTTCTCTTACTCCTAATTTAAACTTCCAATTTAATATTACGTTACTTATTAGCTACTTAATCAATGTGTAATGTTAAAATTATATGTTGACAGTTAGATTTTCAATAATGAAAATCTTTCAAAAATGATATTCAGAAGCCAGCAGAGTTAATCAACTAAGTAAATCATATTAATGATGCCTTTATAACTCCAAATTGAATAATTAGAGTTACACTATTTTGATGAGCAGAAATAGAAAGACTGATGTGTTATCTTTCCCTTGTTTCCTCTCCCCAGTGGTGTTTTGGTGGCCAGTGTGTGACTATGGGTGACAGGCCCCTAGCCATTGATGGTAACTGGGGCCAATGGTCCCCCTACTCGGACTGTTCTCGGACCTGTGGGGCCGGTGTGGCCATTGCTGAGCGTCACTGTGACAACCCACCCCCCGCCAATGGGGGATCATACTGCACGGGGGACAGGAAGAAATACAGGATCTGCAACACTCAGGTAATTTTACAGCAGTTAATCAATCCTGTGAAAGTAAAAGTTGTTAAAGAACCTCATGAAATTTACGAGGGATTTGTCTATTTGATGTTCATCCCTGTTAGTTCAATGTGCCTTGAAATGTGCTCCGTGAGCTCGTTGCCGTTCTTTTTATTGCAGTCATTTGCTGGTGTAGATGTAGTGTGCTGTAATGCGCTTGATTTAATGCCTCCACTACAGCACAACATTGCACGCCTTCTTTATGGCCTAATACTCGCGTCATTGCGTTACAAACTTCATCTCGTAATTCTCAGTCGGAAAATGCAGGCACTGATTCGTAACCTCTATTGGTGAAAGATGTATACAGTTGTTTCGAAAAGAACAACTCGCTCTAGAGTTGTTTCCAAACGAACAATCGCTCCAGAGTTGTTTCAAAATGAAAAACTCGCTCTAGAGTTGTTTCGAAATGAACAACTCGTTCTAGAGTTATTTCCAAAAGAACAACTCACTCTAGAGTTGTTTCACAAATAACAACTCACTCTAGAGTTGTTAAAGGAAGAGATTTCACTGAACAGTTCCAATTTCTGTCAAAATGGTACCATAATCTTATTTATATTTGTTTGTATGTCGATATAGTTATTTTATTAAGGGTTTATCGTTGACTTAGGAACTAAAATCCATATCGCTGATGTCAAAAGGAAATTACATACAAAGGACTCTAAGAAGCAGTCAGAAAGGAAAGTGGCTCCATGAACAAAGTCAGAAAGCAGTCGCTGACTGTAACCGATAAATTCTAAATACACTATATATTCAGTATTTCCGTTTCGCCTTAAGATTCGGTTAATAATCTGGTTGGGGAGTTTTGGGGAAGGAATACTAAACTGAATAATATGAACATTAGTTTTAATCAAACTCCTACTTTGCATATAAGGGTACATCTCTTACTATTTGTTCACTGAGGTTTCATATACCTTAAACCGTCGGTGATAATGTCTACAATTGATTTCAAGCATTATTTTTCTAAAAGACAAAACTGTTCAGAGACACGAGTGTTTATTCTTCTACGGCAGGTTATAGAAAGTGTTTGTAAGACCTGTGTTGTGGAAATGCTCTCCGTTGTTTGGTTCTTCCCCTGGAGAAATCAGAGCGCAAACGGTGTGTCGACAGAGCAATATTGCACAGTCCGATATGCGCCATATTGGTAAAGTAATAAAGACTGTACGGAAGGAAGGTATTGACCTCACACAAAGCCACAGAGTGGGCCTTAAAGAACTTATGCAAAGTATTTAAAAGATTTATCTCCAAAAGTAGCATTTACTTGTGTAGCCTATTTACACAATGAGGCAATTTGCACCATACTCACACTACTCACCTTACAATGCAGTAAATTGGTAGGAAATTATTCGAATGTACCTATATGATCAGCTGTGGAAATTGATGTGAGATTTCAATTGATTACAGACTTACAAAATAATTAGATTATGTTTCGGTATTCGGACACTCACAGTACTCGGAAAGTGGCTGGTAAGTCAATCAGAAATGTTCAAAAGTCAGACCTGTTCATGACCTGTGCCCACTTTCCGAGTACTGTAACGTTCTTCATGTGGCATTTTTCGTTGTTCAAATATTCATATTTAAATTATTTTTCCAAACTTTATCTTTTCACCTCATGGCAGATGATTTGACGTCTAAATGGATAATTAGATAATTACCATTGCAAAATGGATAAACAAATTGTTCCACAGTATATAATTATCTAATAAAGCGATTGTTTTGTCATTACAATAATAATTGCCTCATTCGATGCAAATATATCCCCCATTATTTTCAGTTACACCGACAAAAAGAAATTAGTAACATTGAACTACTTATATAATAGAATATCAGTCGCAAAATTTGTATTGGGCACATTGTCTGTTATTGTCCATTACGGTAAATATTGATGGTATTTTATCGTAAAATATCATAATTAGACATTATCATAGGGAATTTTCGTCGAAATTGTACGACGAAAGTTAATAGACTATTAGTGTTTTAAATATATAATAAATTACTATTGGATTTTTGTCAACTTATTTATCGTCGTAGATAGATGATGTTTTTATCGTAGTATAGTGCCGATGGTGGGTGACGATAAATTTTGTGTTGGGATGTATCGCGCTGTCGGATCTCATTTTCTCGCTGTAGATCATTGGGTGGCGCATTGGAATTCGATAGCATCGATTTTTGACTGCTCTTTCATTTGTAGCTACAAATCAGGATATCCGGACATTGTGTTGCCGCCTAAAAACCAAACACCCAGTCGCTAAATTATCATCGCCTGTTTAGAGATTATAATCGATGATAGAAAGAGTATCTCTTTACCACGATAAATAGTTTGACAAAAATACAATAGTAATTTAGCATAAATTTAATACAGTCTATCGTCTTTCTTCGGACTTTCCCGATAAAAGCGCAGACGATAATGTCTCTAATTATGATATTTTACTATAAAATACCATCAATATTTACCGTAATGGACAATAGCAGACATGAATGGGCCGATTGTAAATTTAGTTACAGGGTTTGCCTCACTTGGTAGACGAAGTCTTGTTGTTGTGAACTATTTCCAACTCACTAACAAAGTAACTGATAATGATCGCATGTATCATCCTTATACCAGACTTATTTGATCACCGTGACTATTTATTGGTTTGTACTCTGACACTCACAGTACTCAGAAAGTGGGGGCTTACTCTTCATCATTCAGCAGTCAGATTTTCATACTTAGTTTCACCCTTTCGTGCGACTGGGACACATATGACTGTAATCACTTTAATTGGACTGAATACGTCCAATTTTCCCACTGAAATGAATGAGAAGCGCCCACAAGGCAGTGGAAGCACACTCTATCTACCACTAACAGCAATATTAGATAGAAGATAACAATAGATATATAATAAAGTCACAATAGAGGATGATGATTATATTTAAATGATTTGTTAAATGGAGCAAACACTTTTGTAATAAATCACAAACACAACTAAAGAAGTCAATGTTTACACTAAGCACGCTGTTACAAATGTTCATATTCAATTTGGTAGTGATTTAATAAACTTTCACTGAGACAAAGCTCTTTGTTTCCACTTTCTCTCACTTATTATATCTACTGGAAATAAAGTCCACCAAGCATTTTAGGCCTTTAGGCATTTTGTCCGTTAGGCATTTTGTCCGTTAGGCATTTTGTCCGTTAGGCATTTTGTCCGTTAGGCATTTTGTCTGTTAGGCATTTTGTCCGTTAGGCATTTTGTCCGTTAGGTAGTCGGTCTGTAGTCATTCTGTCCGCTCACGTAACCAAATATATAACCATCCATATTATCCAAAATTACTTCTTCATTTTCTTCTTCCATCCGTGAGTGCTATCGCCAGTACTTGTGTACTCTCATTCCTTGGTGACTGCTTTCACGGAGTAGCTTTTCTACATTAATGAGCATTGGCACCGACTGGTGGTAGGTGACTTTGTTCATGATGCCACTTTCCGTTTTGACTACTTCTTTGTTCTTTTGCATTCACTCCTTTATCGTTCAACAAACCGGTTTTCATACTCCGTTTACGTGAGTAAATAGAATCAGTAGAACGATAGAAAGGTAATTCCTTTTGACGTCAGCGATATGGCCATTGGTTCCGAAGCAGACGTTAAACCCCAACTAATTTTTTTTTCAGGAGTGTCCAGAATACTCACCAAGTTTCAGGGCTGTTCAATGTTCAGCGTTCGATCACAAGCCTTTCAAAGACAAGGAGGACCCAGTGTGGACCCCCGTGATGCACGATGGTAAGATCCAACAAACTATATCTTAAATATGTAATATAAATATGTACCTGCAGTGTCTACTGTATTAAAATTTCATAAAATATCACGTAAACATTATTTTCACAAGGCATATTAATATATTATTTCTTCAGGAACTCCATGCGAATTGGACTGCAAACCCAACGATCAGTTCTACAGTGAAACTCTGGCAAAAACTGTAGCTGATGGAACACCTTGCAAACCAGGACATAGGGACCTCTGTATTAACGGCATGTGTAAGGTAGGACCTCTCTATTAACGGCATGTGTAAGGTAGGACCTCTGTATTAACGGCATGTGTAAGGTAGGACCTCTGTATTAATGGCATGTGTAAGGTAGGACCTCTGTATTAACGGCATGCGTAAGGTAGGACCTCTGTATTAACGGCATGTGTAAGGTAAGACCTCTCTATTAACGGCATGTGTAAGGTAGGACCTCTGTATTAACGGCATGTGTAAGGTAGGACCTCTGTATTAATGGCATGTGTAAGGTAGGACCTCTGTATTAACGGCATGTGTAAGGTAGGACCTCTGTATTAACGGCATGTGTAAGGTAGGACCTCTGTATTAACGGCATGTGTAAGGTAGGACCTCTGTATTAACGGCATGTGTAAGGTAGGACCTCTGTATTAATGGCATGTGTAAGGTAGGACCTCTGTATTAACGGCATGTGTAAGATAGGACCTCTGTATTAACGGCATGTGTAAGGTAGGACCTCTGTATTAACGGCATGTGTAAGGTAGGACCTCTGTATTAACGGCATGTGTAAGGTAGGACCTCTGTATTAACGGCATGTGTAAGGTAGGACCTCTGTATTAACGGCATGTGTAAGGTAGGACCTCTGTATTAACGGCATGTGTAAGGTAGGACCTCTGTATTAACGGCATGTGTAAGGTAGGACCTCTGTATTAACTATATATATTTTTATTACCAATCATAACCATTTTATGAAGATGAAATAATTGTGAGGCATATCTCGGAAGTTATTAGTGAATCTAGGAAATGGAGACCCTGTTTTATTATGTTTATTTCACGGTTACAATAATAAACACCAATATTATTATTCAGATGAGGTTATTAGAAGCAATTAGTTCAGAAATTAGTCTTTATAGCGAAAAACTTTTAGTTCATCCATACAGTCGAGCACTCAAGACCATTTTCTATTATTCTAACTCATAGAAATTGAAATTTTTAAGGAGTTACAATTATATAACATTGAGTCATGTTTCGTTCTTATTACCATTTGAAATAAGTCTCGAGTCATGATTTAGATAATAAAAGCGGAGCCTGCCTGTATACTGCAAATTTTCTCAACTTATATTCCACATCAATATCTCAATTGAAGTGATTTTAATAGTTAAATTAATACTTTATTAACCAATGAGTTAAAATATAACAGATCTTTGTGTTTATCAAATAATTATTATGCATGTATCTTATAGTTAACTCATTTTCTAAAGTGAATTTTAGGTAGTCTTTTAGTTATTAGGTAGTCTTATAATCAGTTAATAGTTATTAGTTAGTCTTTTAATCAGTTAATAGTCATTAGGTGGTCTTATAATCAGTTAATAGTTATTAGTTAGTCTTTTAATCACACTTCATAAAATTTAGGGGGGGGGGGAGAATTTTGCAGGAGGTTTGCAATTCGCTAATGCAGCTCTAGAGTAAATACCTAGCAATCCATTTGCAAATTAAGAAGCAACTCCAATGCATATTTAAATGGAAAAGTAATCACATCTTATACTTGCCTGATACTTAGGAGAAAAAATTACGACTAATTTCATAAAAACGTAACGACCAATTTCAGGAAAGTATTGTCTGATAATCATTGATGCGAATATATGATATCTACCGGAGCATTATTAGTTTATTATATCCGTTAATTGTATCTGGTTATAGGTGAAAATGATAGGAATTGATTTGAATATCTTACCATTATATCTGATCCATCGACAGAGATAATTTATTCAAAAGCATAAAAAATGAGACCAAAATTTACATGTTTGTTTGCAAGAAAATCTCCGCCTTTTGATAAAATCCTCCCCTGACTTTGAGTGCAAGAAATATACTATAGTGAGAATAGTTAACTATTCCTTTGATCTATAGTCACTATAACACAGGTGACTACGAGTATTTAGGTTATACCTTCATACAAATAAATTATTATATTAAATGAAGAAAAAAAATTGAGTTTCTTATCTAAACCGAGTACTGTGAGTGTTCGAGAATTTTGTCATTTCTCTATGAATTCACTTTCCTAAACCATACCTAAAATTATGATTTGTATTTATCCTTTAAAGAGGGGGGGGGGGGTGCGTCTAATTTTCATATCAAATATTTTATCACAATATTATAAATAGAACTTGATTAGTAACGGATATGAAATATTTCGTCTCAAATCACTATTTTCAGAGAAAATAGAGTTTTCATTAGGTAACATAAGTTTATGCAAACATCTGGTAGATGGCGTTGTATACATTATTTCCAGAACAATCTTCTCGAACTTTTGAAGAATGTCTGTTTATCTTTGGAAATATGCTATAATTTTTTGAATTTAAAGAGCTAAAATAGCATTAAGAGTACAAACGGAAAAGGTACTATGTTATTTTCTCTATTGGTATATCATCATTATGACAATTTACTTAGCTCTAATGATATCTAATTTACTTGAGCATTAAGTCACACCGCCAGAACTTTATTGGAGCGGATCTTGAAAGGAGGGAGAATAAACCGAATTTCGATAATGCTCGTTAGCGCGCACAAAAGAAAAAACCAATCATGGTAACGCGAGCGTTTATAGAGCGGTGTTCTACGAGTGTGGGCGTTGACTCGGCGGGGGTTTCAAATTGGTGTAGCGGTACACTGCTTTTGACTACGAAGCTGAGTGGATGAAATCTATCAGTTATTCTATCGATATAAATCGATAGCTGAAGTTCATCATTTGAAGTCCCGCTCACACCGGAGGAACTTTGCTGATGCATTCCTGAAGTGAGGACAAAAATAATCATCACCACTTGTTACTGCTCACCAAAAGTTGGCCCTCGTTCAGGCAACGCCGTCCGTATACGCTCGACCACCGCTTATGTTCACTCCTACCGCTTCGAAAGTTTTAAACGGCACAAAATATTACGAGCGTTGAGGAGCGTTAGCTTTTCACTCTCCAAAGTTCACCACAGCTCAACAACGGCCAGTCATTGTTTGACACCATTAGACGTAAGTTCGTGGACGTTTGGGTCCGCAAGATTAATGCAGATATCTAAAATGCTGGGCCACCGCTGCTTCGCCAGCATTGCCGGGGCGGTGATTAAACGTTGAACAAACTTTGAGGGAGCGGTTAAATGGTTTGAATCGCGAACACGAGTTTGCTGAAACGGTCTCATGCGTTGAAGCAGTGATACATTGCGGTGATGAACTTTGGTTTGCCGTTGGTATGGGGGTCGCACAGCTCCATACCGCCAAACCAACGCTCGCTGTCGCTAAGGCACCACCCGATTTCGACACACAAACTCGTCAAAAAATACACCGCTCTGCCAAAGCTTGTGCAACGTTTAATCACCGCCCGGACAAAGCTCCGTTCAGGATTTCGGCATTGACCTAGCGGAACAAAGCGTCAACGAACTTGAGTTTAGCGGTGCCAAACTTTGACTGACAGTTGTTGGGGTGGTGATGAACTTTGCGGAGAGGAAAACTACCGCTCCTCAACGCTCGCAATATTTTGTGCAGCCCAAAACCTTCGGAGCGGTGAGGGATCACAAGCGGTTTTCACCGCTCAAGGAACGCCCCAACAAAGTACGGGCATTGTGACCTAGGCTTTAGCTCTAATAATATCTAATTGACAATTAGTGAACTCAGTCGGAAATTTACAATCGGCACATTGTCTGTTATTGTCCATTACGGTAATATTGATGATATTTTATTGTATCATAATTAGAGACATTTTTTATTGAGATTATTCGTCGGATACATATGTTTTACATTTATGATAGATTACTATTATATTTTCGTCGGATTATTTATCATCATAGATAGATGATCTTTTTATCATCGGTTATAATCACCAACTGCAATTAGAGGATGACAGTATAATGCATTTGTTACTAATTAGGTAAATCTTCACAATTTCTATGGCTTTTGAAGTCAGTACTTTGTATTGCCTTGTATTTGTGTACTGCAGTACTTTGTATTGCCTTGTATTTGTGTACTGCAGTACTTTGTATTGGCTTGTATTTGTGTACTGCAGTACTTTGTATTGCCTTGTATTTGTGTACTGCAGTACTTTGTATTGCCTTGTATTTGTGTACTGCAGCACTTTGTATTGCTTTCAATGTACGTGTCTTTTGTTGTTAATCGAGCTGTGAATTTGTGTAATTGTTTAGTTCTGTTTAGTTGCAATTAGTGAACACGAGTTACTCTCTACTCCCCATAGTAAATAAATAGAGAAGTATGCTAAGTTTCGAATTCATTGACGGTGAACTTGATCCAGTCTTCAGAAACGATGTAAACAAATGACGTCACACAGAGTACTCTCAAATATTATAAGTATTATTAGATGAATAAACGTGATATAAACACAATTTTCGTTGAGTTGATTTCCATAAAAATGCACTTTTTAGGTGAAAAACAGATGGAAAATACTCTGAGTGACGTCACACAGAGTGTTTTCGGATGTTCCAATATTGTACTCGGTATACTTCTCCATTTACTTTCTATGGTCCTCTCTACCTCTATGAGTTGCTGTACAGAGCTATTATTCCATTGAATTATTATTGCTTGGAAACTTTTAATCTAAAATAAAATTTGTTAACGTCATTGCCATTTTATTTTAATTATGCATTTAAAAGAAATGAAAGGAAAACGGATAAAGAGTCTACCTAACAGTTTGATAATTTTCCTCAGTCATATCGGGTAAAGGATCTATCTACACTCAGACCCTTTACTCTCCATTAATTACACTTACTCAAACTACAATTATATGCGAGTAAAGGATCTATTGATTCTTTACATTATTTATGCTATTCGTAATGTTCAAATTATATCCAATAGATCGATTCTTTCCATGTACCTGGTAGCGTGGTTATTAATTACAGCCAAGTGGTCCCCAGGCACAATAATCAATTTGTTTAATTCACTGTTAACGTTACTTGTCAAGTAAATTATTAACTTCTTCATTTCATTAATTAAGACCTCATTAAGTAGACATCATTAATTAGCATCAAATTTAATATCGTACCAACAGGACAAGGTTACTAAAAACACATCCATGGTTTAAATTAAGTGTACTCTAATTAAATAATGAATGAGACAAAGGCTTAATTATAGTATATCCTAAATTAGCATTGTGTATAGTAATCAAATTAATTAATGATCCACCTATGGAGGAATCTAATGAATTAACTTACATCATGAGTCAAACTTTGGGAGTTGAGTGTTCACTTTTCACAAATAACTTAAGCTCTGGGTTCTTGAACAGTCACTGAGGGACTATGGAAGGGGACCACTTAGTTTCTAATGGAGTGGGTGCGGCTGGATACTCTTTCAAACCACTGTACTAGTGTGTCAGTAACGACTGCAGTCCTCCACTGGAGCTTTGCTAATTGGCGTGAACGAGGCTCGTTTAAATCACAGTACAAGGACGGAAGTGACTGAAGCCATTCACTGCTCATTGAATGGTTATTCTACAACATCAGAAACTGTTCTGCATTCGGCTTCAGTTGCTGGTTCCCTCTTCTTATATTCTTCTAAGCTCTGACTCTGCCATAAAGAATGTAATTTCTGCTGTTGGGACACATGGAATTGTAATATTCAGTCACTCTATCATGAAGACGTCACCCCACTGGGGTCTATCAAGAGCGGAGTGACAGACAACTAGGGAGAGGTTGAACTTCTCGCCATCATTCCACTGCTTTCGTGCTCCAAGATTCATTTAAAACTTCACCCAAATCCAAATGCAATATGCCTCCCTCTCATTCCTCCTATTCCTATTGGTCTTCTACCACATGTAGGTTGTCCCTAATTCACCCTCAATTGTCTAATTCTAAATGCTCCCCTTAAACTTCTCAATAATTATCCCAAGAAAGGCAATACAGAGGGTACATATGAACCAAAAGAACCACGGTGTTTAATGACTTCCTTCAACACATCCTGTGTTCTAAGACCAGCTTTACAACATTCACACGGCAATAAATTCCATCAACCGTCAAATATTTCTGCTGACCACTAAAACCACTTGAGCGAAAGAAAATATCTGTTACGAAGATAACTAGGGATAATTAACCCTAGTACCCCTAGTAGCCCTCGTATCCCCTGTGATGGTTTCTTTTCAATTTATTATCGCAGTCAAATTATCCTAATGCATCGGAAGCTCGGAGGGAAGATCTCAGGAATCTTTAAATGTTTGTGTATGCATTAGTGTTTGTTCGTTGGTTTGTTTTAGCTGAAGATCTTCCAAAGTACTCAAATGAATGCCATTCGATTAGTCTATTCAAATGTAAATAAATTGATAACATGTTTATATTAGAATTGAAAACTATTTCAACATTGAAAACTATTTCAACATTGAAAACTATTTCAACATTGAAAACTATTTCAACATTGAAAACTAATAATTGTCACAAACATTATTAGAGAAATCAAAATGACACACTGTATATTCTATCATTTTTTATTATGTTTGATATAAACACGAATTTTTAGAGTTATGCCAATTTATTTTGTGATTGTTTAAACTATATTCTTCGATATTTGTTTGCTAATTACTTCTTTAAAAAACTACATAGAAAAGGAACTACACGCATGAATATTTTAATATCTGCATCACAATAAATACCTGTGTTTTCCAATACAAAGTTCAATGCATTTTGACAAGTACCTATATTTTTCTATCCAAATTTCGAATCCCGTCACTGTTTGTATGTGCGTATAATAGTGCTAGTTCGAATCCCATCACTGTTTGTATGTGCGTATAATAGTTCTAGTTCGAATCCCATCATTGTTTGTATGTGCGTATAATAGTGCTAGTTCGAATCCCATCACTGTTTGTATGTGCGTATAATAGTTCTAGTTCGAATTCCATCACTGTTTGTATGTGCGTATAATAGTGCTAGTTCGAATCCCATCACTGTTTGTATGTGCGTATAATAGTGCTAGTTCGAATTCCATCACTGTTTGTATGTGCGTATAATAGTGCTAGTTCGAATCCCATCACTGTTTGTATGTGCGTATAATAGTGCTAGTTCGAATCCCATCATTGTTTGTATGTGCGTATAATAGTGCTAGTTCGAATCCCATCACTGTTTGTATGTGCGTATAATAGTGCTAGTTCGAATTCCATCACTGTTTCTATGTGCGTATAGTAGTGCTAGTTCGAATCCCGTCAGTTTTGTATGTGCGTATAATAGTGCTAGTTCGAATCCCATCATTGTTTGTATGTGCGTATAATAGTGCTAGTTCGAGTCCCATCACTGTTTGTATGTGCGTATAATAGTGCTAGTTCGAATCCCATCATTGTTTGTATGTGCGTATAATAGTGCTAGTTCGAATCCCATCACTGTTTGTATGTGCGTATAATAGTGCTAGTTCGAATTCCATCACTGTTTCTATGTGCGTATAGTAGTGCTAGTTCGAATCCCATCATTGTTTGTATGTGCGTATAATAGTGCTAGTTCGAATCCCATCACTGTTTCTATGTGCGTATAATAGTGCTAGTTCGAATCCCATCACTGTTTGTATGTGCGTATAATAGTGCTAGTTCGAATTCCATCACTGTTTGTATGTGCGTATAATAGTGCTAGTTCGAATTCCATCACTGTTTCTATGTGCGTATAGTAGTGCTAGTTCGAATCCCATCACTGTTTGTATGTGCGTATAATAGTGCTAGTTCGAATTCCATCACTGTTTCTATGTGCGTATAGTAGTGCTAGTTCGAATCCCGTCAGTTTTGTATGTGCGTATAATGGTGCTAGTTCGAATTAACTAAAGTGTAGGGGCGTGCAGTCGGTGTCTGAAAGCCAAGTCGTGTAGCCACACTTTGAAAACCGGCGATGGTTCAATGGATTTATTTCAGACCATCACTATAGAATATGACATGCAAAATGAATTCTATTTCAAGCGGCAGTATCAATGAAAATTAATTAGAATATTTCGGTAAAACTGTTAAATTTATACAAGACTAAGATACTTAATGTTTTGGGCACAACTTCACCATATGTACGTCAACTTTGGCTAATATTTTATTTATTTTAGGATATAAAAAAGTTACTGAAATCAATTAATATCATAGTGTAAATTGAAATAAAATGATAACATCTAAAGAGTATTATCTTTGTAACTCACGAAAAAAGATACCGAAAAATCATCATATCATATAAGCTGTTCACAGTTTCGTTAAAAATTCCTTTTGAAAGAACCTACACAATTTATTATCAAATACCATGCATTTATTCATTCATGATTTCTGAATTCAATTATCGAAATTGGCAGCATTCATATTCCATATCAAGAGAATTAAATATGAAGGCTTTCATTGGAAAGCATCTGTGAAGTATTTCACGATAGCAAAGCTCCCTAATTGAATTTTAAAAGCCGCCACTCAAGGACTCTGCTATATTATAAACATTGTATTCTTCAGAGAGAGTATAAAGCTCTCCTGTTAAAAGTGAGCTCATATAAATAAACTTGTAGCGACTCTCAAGTATCAACATTAATGCCATTAGAACTTAAATGAAAGGACGGGAGAAAGCGCTAGTGTAATCTCTGAATAGATGTCACTGCTCTGGAGTAGATCCTTATTCGATAGTCTTTCCTTGTCAAGTAACAGTTAAAGGACAAAAAGCGTTAAAGGACAAAAGTACTCCTCATTCATATCGGGTAAAGGATCTATCTGCACTCAGACCCTTTACTCTCCATTAATTACACTTACTCAAACTACAATTACATGCGCGAGTAAAGGATCTATTGGACGATAGACCCTTTACTCTCCATTAATTACACTTACTCTAACAACAATTATACGCGAGTAAAGGATCTATTGGACGATAGACCCTTTACTCTCCATTAATTACACTTACTCAAACTACAATTATACGCGAGTAAAGGATCTATTGGACGATCAAATGTTAGATAGACCCTTTACTCACAAATGTTAGATTAGACCCTTTACTCACAAATGTTAGATAGACCCTTTACTCACAAATGTTAGATAGACCCTTTGCTCACAAATAGACCCTTTACTCACAAGTGTTAGATAGACCCTTTACTCACCAGTGTTAGATAGACCCTTTACTCACAAGTGTTAGATAGACTCTTTACTCACAAATGTTAGATAGACCCTTTACTCACAAGTGTTAGATAGACCCTTTGCTCACAAATAGACCCTTTACTCACAAGTGTTAGATAGACTCTTTACTCACCAGTGTTAGATAGAACCTTTACTCACCAGTGTTAGATAGACCCTTTACTCACAAGTTTTTTAATAGATCCTTTACTCACAAATGTTAGATAGACCCTTTACTCACAAATGTTAGATAGACCCTTTACTCACTAATGTTAGATAGACTCTTTACTCACAAATGTTAGACTCTTTACTCACAAATGTTAGATAGACCCTTTACTCACAAGTGTTAGATAGACCCTTTACTCACCAGTGTTAGATAGACCCTTTACTCACAAGTGTTAGATAGACTCTTTACTCACAAATGTTAAATAGACCCTTTACTCACAAGTGTTAGATAGACCCTTTGCTCACAAATAGACCCTTTACTCACAAGTGTTAGATAGACTCTTTACTCACCAGTGTTAGATAGAACCTTTACTCACCAGTGTTAGATAGACCCTTTACTCACAAGTTTTTTAATAGATCCTTTACTCACAAATGTTAGATAGACCCTTTACTCACAAATGTTAGATAGACCCTTTACTCACTAATGTTAGATAGACTCTTTACTCACAAATGTTAGACTCTTTACTCACAAATGTTAGATAGACCCTTTACTCACAAATGTTAGATAGACTCTTTACTCACAAGTGTTAGTTAGACCCTTTACTCACTAATGTTAGATAGACCCTTTACTCACAAATGTTAGATAGACCCTTTACTCACAAATGTTAGATAGACTCTTTACTCACAAGTGTTAGTTAGACCCTTTACTCACTAATGTTAGATAGACTCTTTACTCACAAGTGTTAGTTAGACCCTTTACTCACTAATGTTAGATAGACCCTTTACTCACAAATGTTAGATAGACTCTTTACTCACAAATGTTAGATAGACTCTTTACTCACAAATGTTAGATAGACCCTTTACTCACTAATGTTAGATAGACTCTTTACTCACAAATGTTAGACTCTTTACTCACAAATGTTAGATAGACCCTTTACTCACAAATGTTAGATAGACTCTTTACTCACAAGTGTTAGTTAGACCCTTTACTCACTAATGTTAGATAGACCCTTTACTCACAAATGTTAGATAGACTCTTTACTCACAAATGTTAGATAGACTCTTTACTCACAAATGTTAGATAGACCCTTTACTCACTAATATTAGATAGACTCTTTACTCACAAATGTTAGACTCTTTACTCACAAATGTTAGATAGACCCTTTACTCACAAATGTTAGATAGACTCTTTACTCACAAGTGTTAGTTAGACCCTTTACTCACTAATGTTAGATAGACCCTTTACTCACAAATGTTAGATAGACCCTTTACTCACAAATGTTAGATAGACTCTTTACTCACAAATGTTAGATAGACTCTTTACTCACAAATGTTAGATAGACTCTTTACTCACTAATGTTAGATAGACTCTTTACTCACAAATGTTAGATAGACTCTTTACTCACAAATGTTAGTTAGACCCTTTACTCACTAATGTTAGATAGACCCTTTACTCACAAATGTTAGATAGACTCTTTACCCTATTTGCCTTTCAACTTTGTTTTTCGAAAAACTGAATTTGTTTCAAAGAAAGGACAATTCAAGAGCCCCAATTAGTGCAAATCTGTGTACTATAATTAGCAGCACAAGGTAAAAGGACAGGAGCACCTGTGTCAGTGTTTGCTAGTGAATTTCTCTTTTGACGGGAGTGAGGTACACAAAGTGATTGGAGTCTGATGTTGCGAAGCACGAGTGTACTTTGGAGAGCACTAAAGCCACTCTTCACGAGCTGGCTATGCAGGCCACTTTGCTTCATTTCGATAGCTTTAAGAGTGAAAGCTATTTGTTACTTGACAAACCTATCGACCATGCTTGATATATTTTTATAACTTTCCTAATCAGCAACAGGATAGAATATATAGATTGAATATCAGCTATATTGAATCAATATATCCTGATCAGATATTCCGTTTCTAAGGTGTAATTGAAATTAAATGAAGATGGAAACTTATCTAGAGGTCACTATCGGATACATTATAATTCTACTAAATATCGAAAATCAATATTAACCCTTTATATTTTTTAATTGTGATCGAATTAAGTCACGTAAACTGATCATGAAAACTGGTTTGGTGAAAGGTACACGGTTAATTACCGCAAAAATATTGCGGTATTATTGCTCTTGAGCAAATGTTAGTAATATTCCTGACACTTGATGTAACTTTCAATGTGATACAAACTGGTGATTCTCAACTCCTAAATGGATTCAGTAAAATTAAATGAGTGCTAGCTTATAATCTAAATCTATAACGAGCCAAGCTGTTAACATATATTCTCGTGTTAATTCACCGGACTAATCAGGGGGTTAAACTGGTACACTAAAGTGACGTGTTAATTCACCGGACCAATCAGGGAGTTGAACTGGTACACTAAAGTGACGTGTTAATTCACCGGACTAATCAGGGGGTTAAACTGGTACACTAAAGTGACGTGTTAATTCACCGGACTAATCAGGGGGTTGAACTGGTACACTAAAGTGACGTGTTAATTCACCGGACTAATCAGGGGGTTGAACTGGTACACTAAAGTGACGTGTTAATTCACCGGACTAATCAGGGGGTTGAACTGGTACACTAAAGTGACGTGTTAATTCACCGGACTAATCAGGGGGTTGAACTGGTACACTAAAGTGACGTGTTAATTCACCGGACCAATCAGGGAGTTGAACTGGTACACTAAAGTGACGTGTTAATTCACCGGACTAATCAGGGGGTTGAACTGGTACACTAAAGTGACGTGTTAATTCACCGGACTAATCAGGGGGTTGAACTGGTACACTAAAGTGACGTGTTAATTCACCGGACTAATCAGGGGGTTGAACTGGTACACTAAGGTGACGTGTTAATTCACCGGACCAATCAGGGAGTTGAACTGGTACACTAAAGTGACGTGTTAATTCACCGGACTAATCAGGGGGTTGAACTGGTACACTAAAGTGACGTGTTAATTCACCGGACTAATCAGGGGGTTGAACTGGTACACTAAAGTGACGTGTTAATTCACCGGACCAATCAGGGAGTTGAACTGGTACACTAAAGTGACGTGTTAATTCACCGGACTAATCAGGGAGTTGAACTGGTACACTAAAGTGACGTGTTAATTCACCGGACTAATCAGGGGGTTGAACTGGTACACTAAAGTGACGTGTTAATTCACCGGACTAATCAGGGAGTTGAACTGGTACACTAAAGTGACGTGTTAATTCACCGGACCAATCAGGGAGTTGAACTGGTACACTAAAGTGACGCGTTAATTCACCGGACTAATCAGGGAGTTGAACTGGTACACTAAAGTGACGTGTTAATTCACCGGACCAATCAGGGAGTTGAACTGGTACACTAAAGTGACGTGTTAATTCACCGGACCAATCAGGGGGTTTAACTGGTACACTAAAGTGACGTTTCTGTTCTTTACATCAATCAGGGAGTAAAACTGACGTTACTTTTACACGTCTATCGAATATAATACTTCCCAAAATCGCAGCCCTTGTTTGAATATTCGATATAGTTGGAGGCTATTTCTCTATTATTCATCCAAACTCACCTCTTCTTCATGTTGTTTCTGAATTTGTTGTTGATGAAAACAGTTGTTCAGGTAACTTGAGAATAAGGCCAAACAAAACAAACTTCTACCAAGTAATATCTATCTGCTTACAGTCAAAATTGAGAAACAAACTCCCTTCTATTGAATAACCGAGTTGTAGTTTTAATACTGAGACAGAGTACTCAAAAAATTTTACAATTGATAGCCATTATAAGTTCAAAATGAACAAGCTATGAACAAATAAATAAAATCAACAAAATCTTTAAAAAAATATTATAATAATATTTGTGGAAATATGTTATATGAAATAGTCATTGGTAATGATCAGAAAACCTGAAACTAATTTTTATCAGTTATTGCCTAATTGGTCTAAATTCTGGGAAACTTAATTTTTAAGGTCATAGTTTTCTAACTGTTCTTTGATCTGCCTACCATGAAGTTAGACTGTTTGATATTTGCAGAGAGTGTCGTGCGACTGGACCATTGGGGGTGAGGCTCAGGAGGATCGGTGTGGTCTCTGCCATGGTGATGGCACCCAATGTATGACCCTTAAGGGGACCTTCTCCCTACAGCACGAGTCTGGCTACCACCATGCTGTAGAATTTCCTCGTGGCGCTAGAAATATCAAGGTTTGTAATTAGAATTTTATAGTTCTTTGTGATTCATCTCACCATTTTTACTTTAAAACCCATTTAGAAAACTTTCAAATATTCCGTACATGCACATTTTGTTTGACAGTCGAAGTGAGTTATTGAAGCAGTTTTAAATTTGAACCAAGTGATCATGACACAAGCAGTCTCTCTCCTAATCCTTCACCAATTATATTTGGAATTTCAAATATTGCTTATCTAAAAACTGTATAAGAAAATGATGAACAACTTTTCCCAATTTTATTTGTTTATCACCACCGATACTATCCTTTGTATGATAAGAAGGGTGTTTAAGTTACTCATTGCCTGCAGATTCTTGAGGACGGAGGCAACTACCTCGCTCTCAAAGACTCCAACAACGACTCTTGGGTACTAAATGGAAGAATGTGAGTAACTAAAGAAAAGGCTCTAAGGTACGTTTTAAATGCAGTGATCATCGCATAGCAATAGGAATACATTGAAATAATGCACAGTCACTGTAGTTCGTTGCAAAGTAGCCCCATAGGAATAAAACTGAACTATTGATCAGCGATAATCGCAACAATCGCTCCATGAAGTTCGTACCTTTACTTTGTTATGAACGGACAAGACGAGGGCCGTATTATTTGGTCTCGCAGCATTGACTTATATCAATTATTATAAGATCAGTTAAAATAGCACTATTATTGTAATTGAGTAATTGTATATCCATTGGTATTGTTCATTAATCATTACATAGTTATAAGTTGTTAAAAAAATAATTAAACTCTAGATGACTGATAAACTATAGTCAGCTAAGACTAACCACTCGAATATTGTAAGAATTGATTGCAAATATTTTATTTTATAATCACTATTCAACACACTATTTATAAAATTTTAGTCCCTTTACAAAGTAAGACAAAGAATGTGACTTAGCATTCATAGCATGCATGCTAACAATGTGACTTAGCATTCATAGCATGCATGCTAACAATGTGACTTAGCATTAATGCTAACAATGTGTCTTAGCATTCATAGCATGCATGCTAACAATGTGACTTAGCATTCATAGCATGCATGCTAACAATGTGACTTAGCATTCATAGCATGCATGCTAACAATGTGACTTAGCATTCATAGCATGCATGCTAACAATGTGACTTAGCATTCATAGCATGCATGCTAACAATGTGACTTAGCATTCATAGCATGCATGCTAACAATGTGACTTAGCATTCATAGCATGCATGCTAACAATGTGACTTAGCATTCATAGCATGCACGCTAACAATGTGACTTAGCATTCATAGCATGCATGCTAACAATGTGACTTAGCATTCATAGCATGCATGCTAACAATGTGACTTAGCATTCATAGCATGCATGCTAACAATGTGACTTAGCATTCATAGCATGCATGCTAACAATGTGACTTAGCATTCATAGCATGCATGCTAACAATGTGACTTAGCATTCATAGCATGCATGCTAACAATGTGACTTAGCATTCATAGCATGCACGCTAACAATGTGACTTAGCATTCATAGCATGCACGCTAACAATGTGACTTAGCATTCATAGCATGCACGCTAACAATGTGACTTAGCATTCATAGCATGCATGCTAACAATGTGACTTAGCATTCATAGCATGCATGCTAACAATGTGACTTAGCATTCATAGCATGCATGCTAACAATGTGACTTAGCATTAATGCTAAGTCCTCACACACGAAACTCTCGCTGAAACTTTGTGCTGTTGTGAAGCTCCTAGCGACTCAGTCATCTTATAACTTCTCATAAGTCCAATCACTATTCTGCCAATATTATAACCATGAATAGAGGCACTGCAATGAGAACCAATGGCAAGGAGGCCTACCAACTAGCTAGATACTCATAAGAAATAAATGCCTTGTGAATTTGTATTTAGTAACAATGCATGAAATCTGTTATCAATAATATGTAGAATATTTGATATTTAAGTTTTTACTTACAATAAGAGATTATAAGTATACATCTAACTACATATATGAGAGTTATCCTGATAACGAACTTGTTATGAAACTATTTCCAAGAAAACATAAGACATACACAAAATATTCAAAACAAAATATTTTTTTATTTATGTAATCAAGGCCTAAGAATCTCAAAAAGACTTCCAGGGCAACCTATGTAAGATGTTTAAAAAATCAAGTGCAATTGTTAAAGAATTTGAATTTACCTACAGTGATGCCTATTATAACCAACACTTGTTCTTATTACAACCAACACTTGTTCTTATTGTAACCAACACTTGTTCTTATTACAACCAACACTTGTTCTTATTACAACCAACACTTGTTCTTATTACAATCAACACTTGTTCTTATTACAACCAACACTTGTTCTTATTACAATCAACACTTGTTCTTATTGTAACCAACACTTGTTCTTATTACAACCAACACTTGTTCTTATTACAATCAACACTTGTTCTTATTACAACCAACACTTGTTCTTATTACAACCAACACTTGTTCTTATTACAATCAACACTTTTCTTATTACAACCAACACTTGTTCTTATTGTAACCAACACTTGTTCTTATTACAACCAACACTTGTTCTTATTACAACCAACACTTGTTCTTATTACAACCAACACTTGTTCTTATTGTAACCAACACTTGTTCTTATTACAACCAACACTTGTTCTTATTACAACCAACACTTGTTCTTATTGTAACCAACACTTGTTCTTATTACAACCAACACTTGTTCTTATTACAACCAACACTTGTTCTTATTACAACCAACACTTGTTCTTATTACAACCAACACTTGTTCTTATTACAACCAACACTTGTTCTTATTACAACCAACACTTGTTCTTATTACAACCAACACTTGTTCTTATTGTAACCAACACTTGTTCTTATTACAACCAACACTTGTTCTTATTACAACCAACACTTGTTCTTATTACAACCAACACTTGTTCTTATTGTAACCAACACTTGTTCTTATTACAACCAACACTTGTTCTTATTACAACCAACACTTGTTCTTATTGTAACCAACACTTGTTCTTATTACAACCAACACTTGTTCTTATTACAACCAACACTTGTTCTTATTGTAACCAACACTTGTTCTTATTACAACCAACACTTGTTCTTATTACAACCAACACTTGTTCTTATTACAACCAACACTTGTTCTTATTGTAACCAACACTTGTTCTTATTACAACCAACACTTGTTCTTATTACAACCAACACTTGTTCTTATTACAACCAACACTTGTTCTTATTACAACCAACACTTGTTCTTATTGTAACCAACACTTGTTCTTATTACAACCAACACTTGTTCTTATTACAACCAACACTTGTTCTTATTACAACCAACACTTGTTCTTATTACAACCAACACTTGTTCTTATTGTAACCAACACTTGTTCTTATTCCAACCAACACTTGTTCTTATTACAACCAACACTTGTTCTTATTGTAACCAACACTTGTTCTTATTACAACCAACACTTGTTCTTATTATAGCCAACACTTGTTCTTATTCCAACCAACACTTGTTCTTATTACAACCAACACTTGTTCTTATTATAGCCAACACTTGTTCTTATTACAACCAACACTTGTTCTTATTACAACCAACACTTGTTCTTATTACAACCAACACTTGTTCTTATTACAACCAACACTTGTTCTTATTACAACCAACACTTGTTCTTATTACAACCAACACTTGTTCTTATTACAACCAACACTTGTTCTTATTGTAACCAACACTTGTTCTTATTACAACCAACACTTGTTCTTATTATAGCCAACACTTGTTCTTATTACAACCAACACTTGTTCTTATTACAACCAACACTTGTTCTTATTACAACCAACACTTGTTCTTATTGTAACCAACACTTGTTCTTATTACAACCAATACTTGTTTTTATTACAACCAACACTTGTTTTTATTATAACCAACATATTCACTCACATAAGTTTAATTCTTACTGGAAAGAAAACATATCAATGTTAAATTGCAGTAACATTTCATGATGTGAGTTAATTTAAGCTACTTCGTTGTGTGGAGTCTTTCTCCCTCTCCATGGTCTGTTTTTTAGCGCAGCAGTGATCTTATTTTTCAGAGGCTAAGTCTTTCAGTTCATCGGGCAGAGAATAGCAAAAAATAATAGAAAAACACAATATCGAACCGTAACATAAAAACTCACGTTAACCCTCTAAGCCATCAATTTATTAGAGCTGAGAAAACGAGAACTTCTGTGATATTCTTCTAAAGACTGGTGTCACGTACAGATCAACCTGAGTACTTCAGATTGGATGAAAACTCCGTCGCATTTAAACGCATCCGATTCACTTCAAGATTTGTCCAGTTACAATACAAGCAGAGACAAGAACTCGAGATGTTGTCACTGGTACAACTGCCAAGATATCGCCATGGATGAGAATTAGGAGATCGAAATCGGACGAGTGGAAGGAGCCAAAAATCAAACAGGCACCATCAACAGTTCAATGCTACGAAGCATCGTACCACCAAATACCCATTTAGATTATCAGCTGTATCGTTTTGTTCAGATCTCAAAAACCGAATCTTAAGATTAATCTAAACGTGTAAACCAGGCTTTATATATGAAAGACTTTACATGTGTTTATCCGGACATTTAAAGAAAACTTCTCAAAAAAAAACCTCGACAAATACATAATTTTTAGGACATGAAGGGTACTTGATTTATACATTGACTAACAGACATAGATTATTGTGACACATTCTACAAATTATGCATCTTAATCTAATGAAACCGGTGATAAATTAGGGTTAAATGGATAAATAGTCAGTTGTACCGCTAGATGGCGTTGCTACAGATTTGCTGACAAATATTATGAACTCAAACGTGACAAACGCACGCACGGAGATTGACGTTTTCACCGCTAGATGGCGTAATTATATAATTTAATAAGGCTTTTATAAATCAAATAGTTCAATATTATTCTATTGTTGATGTTAAGGAATAAGTATATTCACATTTAAAGCAAAGTATAGAAAGTTACAGTGGGCTTTGAAGACACAATTCCTTCTTCCTATTTAGTGTTGCTAAGTTAGAGACTGCATTCAATGGCCCCTATTTTGTCTTCAGTTGTGAAGTCCTTTGTTCTCTCTCAAAGGATATCTCATTTACTCATCCTTTGGATTCAGACTCAGGGAATCTGATGAACAAAGCAGTGAGTGAGTCTTATAATGACTCATCTCTGAGTCATGTGTAGATCATCCACACAAGTGTGTATTCTCTGATTGGATCATACACACAGTGTGTCCTAACTACATGTGTAGTTAGGACACACTGTGTGTAGTTAGGACACACTTAGTGTGTAGTTAGGACACACTTAGTGTGTAGTTAGGACACACTTAGTGTGTAGTTAGGACACACTTAGTGTGTAGTTAGGACACACTTAGTGTGTAGTTAGGACACACTTAGTGTGTAGTTAGGACACACTTAGTGTGTAGTTAGGACACACTTAGTGTGTAGTTAGGACACACTTAGTGTGTAGTTAGGACACACTTAGTGTGTAGTTAGGACACACTTAGTGTGTAGTTAGGACACACTTAGTGTGTAGTTAGGACACACTTAGTGTGTAGTTAGGACACACTTAGTGTGTAGTTAGGACACACTTAGTGTGTAGTTAGGACACACTTAGTGTGTAGTTATGACACACTGTGTGTGTAGTTATGACACACTGTGTGTGTAGTTAGGACACACTTAGTGTGTAGTTAGGACACACTTAGTGTGTAGTTAGGACACACTTAGTGTGTAGTTAGGACACACTGTGTGTGTAGTTAGGACACACTGTGTGTGTAGTTAGGACACACTTAGTGTGTAGTTAGGACACACTGTGTGTAGTTAGGACACACTTAGTGTGTAGTTAGGACACACTTAGTGTGTAGTTAGGACACACTTAGTGTGTAGTTAGGACACACTTAGTGTGTAGTTATGACACACTGTGTGTGTAGTTATGACACACTGTGTGTGTAGTTAGGACACACTTAGTGTGTAGTTAGGACACACTTAGTGTGTAGTTAGGACACACTTAGTGTGTAGTTATGACACACTGTGTGTGTAGTTATGACACACTGTGTGTGTAGTTAGGACACACTTAGTGTGTAGTTAGGACACACTTAGTGTGTAGTTAGGACACACTTAGTGTGTAGTTAGGACACACTTAGTGTGTAGTTAGGACACACTGTGTGTAGTTAGGACACACTGTGTGTAGTTAGGACACACTTAGTGTGTAGTTATGACACACTTAGTGTGTAGTTAGGACACCTTAACATGTGTCCTAACTACACACTCTCTTTCACCAGAGGCAGTTCTTGTGGTTAAAAGAGTCCGTTAAAGCAGTAGTTTGTGTTTATTTGTTCCTGTGGAGCCATTCCACTACAGTTCTATTTGTGAACTAATCTACAAGATGTCACACACACGCCAGACAGGCTGTCTCTTGATATGGAACTGTGATCTTACTAAAAACTTACATCTTCAGGGAGAGGAAATGATGTGAATAAAAGTAATGAAATATAACAGTGAGTACTACCAGAGAAAAGAGTCACTGTGATGATGTACTATCAGAGAAAATAGTCACAGTGATGATGTACTATCAGAGAAAAGAGTCACTGTGATGATGTACTATCAGAGAAAATAGTCACTGTGATGATGTACTATCAGAGAAAAGAGTCACTGTGATGATGTACTATCAGAGAAAAGAGTCACTGTGATGATGTACTATCAGAGAAAATAGTCACTGTGATGATGTACTATCAGAGAAAAGAGTCACTGTGATGATGTACTATCAGAGAAAATAGTCACTGTGATGATGTACTATCAGAGAAAAGAGTCACTGTGATGATGTACTATCAGAGAAAAGAGTCACTGTGATGATGTACTATCAGAGAAAATAGTCACTGTGATGATGTACTATCAGAGAAAAGAGTCACTGTGATGATGTACTATCAGAGAAAATAGTCACTGTGATGATGTACTATCAGAGAAAAGAGTCACTGTGATGATGTACTATCAGAGAAAATAGTCACTGTGATGATGTACTATCAGAGAAAAGAGTCACTGTGATGATGTACTATCAGAGAAAATAGTCACTGTGATGATGTACTATCAGAGAAAAGAGTCACTGTGATGATGTACTACCAGAGAAGAGAGTCACTGTGATGATGTACTACCAGAGAAAAGAGTCACTGTGATGATGTACTATCAGAGAAAATAGTCACTGTGATGATGTACTATCAGAGAAAAGAGTCACTGTGATGATGTACTATCAGAGAAAATAGTCACTGTGATGATGTACTACCAGAGAAAAGAGTCACTGTGATGATGTACTATCAGAGAAAAGAGTCACTGTGATGATGTACTATCAGAGAAAAGAGTTACTGTGATGATGTACTACCAGAGAAAAGAGTCACTGTGATGATGTACTACCAGAGAAAAGAGTCACTGTGATGATGTACTATCAGAGAAAAGAGTCACTGTGATGATGTACTACCAGAGAAAATAGTCACTGTGATGATGTACTATCAGAGAAAGAGTCACTGTGATGATGTACTATCAGAGAAAAGAGTCACTGTGATGATGTACTATCAGATAAAAGAGTCACTGTGATGTTGTACTATCAGAGAAAAGAGTCACTGTGATGATGTACTATCAGAGAAAAGAGTCACTGTGATGATGTACTATCAGAGAAAAGAGTCACTGTGATGATGTACTACCAGAGAAAAGAGTCACTGTGATGATGTACTATCAGAGAAAAGAGTCACTGTGATGATGTACTACCAGAGAAAAGAGTCACTGTGATGATGTACTATCAATGAAAAGAGTCACTGTGATGATGTACTACCAGAGAAAAGAGTCACTGTGATGATGTACTATCAGAGAAAAGAGTCACTGTGATGATGTACTACCAGAGAAAAGAGTCACTGTGATGATGTACTATCAGAGAAAAGAGTCACTGTGATGATGTACTATCAGAGAAAAGAGTCACTGTGATGATGTACTACCAGAGAAAAGAGTCACTGTGATGATGTACTATCAGAGAAAAGAGTCACTGTGATGATGTACTATCAGAGAAAAGAGTCACTGTGATGATGTACTATCAGAGAAAAGAGTCACTGTGATGATGTACTATCAGAGAAAAGAGTCACTGTGATGAAGTACTATCAGAGAAAAGAGTCACTGTGATGATGTACTACCAGAGAAAAGAGTCACTGTGATGAAGTACTATCAGAGAAAAGAGTCACTGTGATGATGCACTACCAGAGAAAAGAGTCACTGTGATGAAGTACTATCAGAGAAAAGAGTCACTGTGATGAAGTACTATCAGAGAAAACAGTCACTGTGATGATGTACTACCAGAGAAAAGAGTCACTGTGATGATGTACTATCAGAGAAAAGAGTCACTGTGATGATGTACTACCAGAGAAAAGAGTCACTGTGATGATGTACTACCAGAGAAAAGAGTCACTGTGATGATGTACTATCAGAGAAAAGAGTCACTGTGATGATGTACTATCAGAGAAAAGAGTCACTGTGATGATGTACTACCAGAGAAAAGAGTCACTGTGATGATGTACTATCAGAGAAAAGAGTCACTGTGATGATGTACTACCAGAGAAAAGAGTCACTGTGATGATGTACTATCAGAGAAAAGAGTCACTGTGATGATGTACTATCAGAGAAAAGAGTCACTGTGATGATGTACTATCAGAGAAAAGAGTCACTGTGATGATGTACTATCAGAGAAAAGAGTCACTGTGATGATGTACTATCAGAGAAAAGAGTCACTGTGATGATGTACTACCAGAGAAAAGAGTCACTGTGATGATGTACTACCAGAGAAAAGAGTCACTGTGATGATGTACTATCAGAGAAAAGAGTCACTGTGATGATGTACTACCAGAGAAAAGAGTCACTGTGATGATGAACTATCAGAGAAAAGAGTCACTGTGATGATGTACTATCAGAGAAAAGAGTCACTGTGATGATGTACTATCAGAGAAAAGAGTCACTGTGATGATGTACTGCCAGAGAAAAGAGTCACTGTGATGATGTACTGTCAGAGAAAAGAGTCACTGTGATGATGTACTATCAGAGAAAAGAGTCACTGTGATGATGTACTATCAGAGAAAAGAGTCACTGTGATGATGTACTATCAGAGAAAAGAGTCACTGTGATGATGTACTATCAGAGAAAAGAGTCACTGTGATGATGTACTATCAGAGAAAAGAGTCTCTGTGATTATGTACTATCAGAGAAAAGAGTCACTTATGCTAATTTCACAAATCACAGTTTTCTTATTTTCTATTATTTTCAAATCTTACAAATTTGTCATCGTGTACTCAGACCAATTTTAAAATATCTACAAACATTACAATTAGTAAAGTTTCTTGAAATGTGAAATTAGTGAACAGAAGAATTCATCATAGGTACAGTTTCTTTGTTTTACTGTAGAACCTTTCTTCCATTAGTTACTATAGTTGACTCTCTATTTGTTCTCTTCACCCTATCCATCAGAAGTAAAGTGAATCTTTTTACCCGATTTGCAACTCCTATCACTAACATTGAAGCAGACACATCTGCATTATAGCTGTCCAACTTCTTTCGGCATGCATTATGTTCATGGAGAGTATATGCCACTCTATTACCTATCAGAAACTATTTTCAATAATAAAATATTGGAAAATTATTTGATTGATTTCTATTGGTGAATCTAAGAATTTATAACTCTTTAAAAGGCTTAGTCATGCATTATTGGTGTTTGATTGTACACTGTATGAATATTGGTAAAATGTTAGACTGTTAGGTGGACTTTTATTTTACTATCACCTCTTCATTTTCCTCTTCCATCTGTGAGTGCAGCCACCGGTGACTGTTTCTCTTTCGCCACATTCCTTGGTAAGTGACTGCATTCACGGAGTAGCTTTTCTACATTCATGAGCATTGGCACCGACTGGTGGTAGGTGATTTTTTTTTCATGGAGCCACTTTCCTTTCTGACTGTTTTTTCCAGTCCCTTGTACTTCATTTCTTTTGACCTCAGCTATATGATCTTTTGTTCCAATCTGAAAATAAATCAATTATTTGTTATGAATTGGTATTACTAATTTTCTAACGAGTTGCACTGCCTTTTGACAGGCTAATCCAGTGGTCAGGCGAGTACGCGACACCTAGCGGCTCTCTCTTGCACTACAAGCGAGAAGGAGACCTGGAGACTCTCTTCATGTCCGGCCCTTTGAAAAGCGCCATGAGCCTGATGGTAGGTTTTAATTATTCTACTATTTTATTCATTAATTACTAAATAAAGATATTTTAAATATTAACATTATTCATATCAAATATTACCTATTAATTATTAGCGTGATAACAATACATAATTCATTATATAGAATTAATTACTACATGAACACGAAATGAAGGACAAATATTAGGTGTTTCTCATTATATTTAATTTTAAAACTTTGTTAATTATAAACTAGTGCGAAGTTTTCTGCTTCCTACAAAACTTTTTCTGACATTCATATGCTCGAATACAAGAAAAGTACGACATTTTTAGGGTCAAAAGAAGCTGCCTTAGCCACGTAATGTAAAATTCTTTCGTTTTCTATAACCGACATGAAATATTAAGGAGAGACTGAGTTATTGTAATCTTTAGTAGAATATTGAACTGCGACTATTCAATTAATGAATGCAGACTCTTCACTCCGAGAACAACATGCAGTTACTGTTGAAAGTACTGTTTTATTGGTACAGAAGATATGTCAATTGTTAATAGTAGCCAAATAAGGCTATTGCATGGCCATAGCATATTTAGGATATTAAAATATTTCATAAATAACTAGGGGAATAGTTGCAGAAAATATCAAAGTTTCTTTTGCCTAGGTTTTGTACCTCTCTTTCAACCCTGGCATCCAATGGGAGTACACCCTCCCCCACCCTAACGCTACGTACACGCCCACTTTCTCGTGGGAGCTCTCTGATTGGTCGGTGTGTTCTGCTAGTTGTGGCGGTGGCTCGCAAGTTGCCAAAGTTCGCTGCATGGAAGTGGAGGCTGGTTTGGTGGAGGACAGGTGAGTTCTTAGCCTCCTAGTTGTGAGAGTAGCGTACAAAGAAATAGGAGGGAGGTATTTCAAATGGTGTTATGAATTGTTATCCACTAATCAGAGGAAAGTCTCACAGTCTTAGATAGGTATATAGTTGTTCTCTAACTTATTTGACAGTATTCGTACAATTTCTTCAGGTACTGCCTAAGCATGGAGAAGCCTCCCGATAGAATGCGCACTTGCAACCTTCACGGTTGTCCCGCTTGGTGGTGGACTGGCCCTTGGCAACCATGTTCTTTGACTTGTGGTGAAGGGGGAGCTAGAAGGAGAACTGTCATCTGCGTCAAGTGAGAGGGATTCACACTCACAGTACTCGGAAACTGAATGTTAACATGGGTCATGAACAAATATAACTTTTAGAAACTTCTGATGACCTATTATAGCACCCACTTTCCGAATACTGTTACGTTCCACTAATTGATATTCAATTCAAACATTTATTATATAAACCAATTTGCCTTTTCTTACTAAACTCTCTTTGTCACCAGATCTTACGGTCCGACAGAACAAATGGCTTTGCAAGATTCCAACTGTGAAGTAGAAAGCAAACCCAGTGAATCTGGTCCTTGCTCGGACATGACGGAATGTCCCACGGACTTGTCCTGGACTGTGGGTCCCTGGGAAGAGGTTAGCAACATTTAGGAAGATTAGCTTAAAAATAATAGAAAACTCTACCACCATATTAGTTTACAAATATATTTTTCAGAATAGTATAATATCGCAATACTCGAACTCTTAAGACTTAAATAGGCACAGTATTCGAAATTAAATTACTATTGAATTCTTTATTGTTCTGGTGATCGATTTAGTCACTTAAGTTGACTATGAAAACTGATATGCAGAACCATAAGGAATTAGACCCTTCACTCTCCATTAATTACACTTACTCAAACTACAATTATACGCGAGTAAAGGATCTATTGGACGATAGACCCTTTACTCTCCATTAATTACACTTACTCAAACTATAATTATACGCGAGTAAAGGATCTATTGGACGATAGACCCTTTACTCTCCATTAATTACACTTACTCAAACTACAATTATACACGAGTAAAGGATCTGTTGGACGATAGACCCTTTACTCTCCATTAATTACACTTACTCAAACTACAATTATACGCGAGTAAAGGATCTATTGGACGATAGACCCTTTACTCTCCATTAATTACACTTACTCAAACTACAATTATACGCGAGTAAAGGATCTATTGGACGATAGACCCTTTACTCTCCATTAATTACACTTACTCAAACTACAATTATACGCGAGTAAAGGATCTATTGGACGATAGACCCTTTACTCTCCATTAATTACACTTACTCAAACTACAATTATACGCGAGTAAAGGATCTATTGGATGATAGACCCTTTACTCTCCATTAATTACACTTACTCAAACTACAATTATACGCGAGTAAAGGATCTATTGGACGATAGACCCTTTACTCTCCATTAATTACACTTACTCAAACTACAATTATACGCGAGTAAAAGATCTATTGGACGATAGACCCTTTACTCTCCATTAATTACACTTACTCAAACTACAATTATACGCGAGTAAAGAATCTATTGGACGATAGTCCCTTTACTCTTCATTAATTACACTTACTCAAACTACAATTATACGCGAGTAAAGAATCTATTGGACGATAGTCCCTTTACTCTCCATTAATTACACTTACTCAAACTACAATTATACGCGAGTAAAGAATCTATTGGACGATAGTCCCTTTACTCTCCATTAATTACACTTACTCAAACTACAATTATACGCGAGTAAAGGATCTATTGGACGATAGACCTTTTACTCACATGAGGTCTTTCACCTTATTTGGTCTTCACTTTTCCATCACTGCACCATTTTTACTGAATTTTTCACCTGTTATGTTGTAGAGTTGCAACGGAGACCCGTGTGACTTTGAGCAGCGTTACGTACGTTGTCTCTTGCCCAACGACAACTGCAACTCCCTGACGATGCCGCCCGGAGAGAGAAAATGCGGCAACATCACCTGTGGTACTTGGCACACCGCGCACTGGGCAAATGTTAGTAGAAACTACCTCCCTTTGTTATTTACAAACAAAATGTCTGTTTTAACCCTTCCCCGCGTCAAACATTTAAAACTTTTGATGGTTGTTTTTCAAGAGTTTTTGTCAAACTGTGAAAATTTAAAAATTGAATGGAAAATCTTAATTTTACCTCAAATTGTTTTTTCTTCTTCATTATTGTATGCAACATAAACCAAAAGGAATTTAGTTTCTATTTAAATTTATACATATTTACAAAAAATTCAAATACAGGTGAAGCTCGTACAGCGGGCGATCTTTAAACAACGGACAAAAATTATCCGTTCTAAGAGCCATGCTCCTCCTACAACGACCTCTTTAAATATTGTGTGGCTCAACAAATATTTTATTCGTCTACCAAGTATCTAGTCAAACATTGATTGTATTCAGAGGTATTACAATTTACAATCAACACTTTATGTATTGTTTTTCAGATTTTCAGTAATTTATATTGTTACCCTTTTCGGCAACAAAAGTTCTAGAGAAATTACAAAGAGTTGTAACTATTCTATATTATTTTGAAATACATACTTTATATAATTATAACAAGCAAAAAAATATAATCAGGAAATGAAATAATTTATTTTTATATTGTGTCCACTGTTCAGTTTAATTAACGATTAATAATTATATATTAGTTTGCATGTAGGTACATAGATATCGCTATATCTATGTAAGTGAAGTTACCCTTTTTATCATAGTTTATAGTACTTTAAGCGACTGTTATACCTATATTATTATTTCGTACATTTATGTAAATATTATAATATTTTCATTAAAATTTTCCTTTAATAATAATCTGAAGTTGTTCACCTTCACTAGCGTTTCTTTGAAATGCTAGTGGAGGTGAACGACCTCTTTTTCAGGTTCACATACTGTCCGTTGTACGAGCATTACCTTTAGTAGCTTTTGTTTCTGAAAATGTATGTATGGATGGAACACAGGCAGTGTTACTATCCAGTTTGATGTTCTAATAAAAATATCGTTATTAAATTTGAGGTATTTTACTTATTTCTGACAGTGTTCCTCTACATGCGGAGAAGGTGTACAGTTCCGTGAAGTTACTTGTGTTGATGGCTTGGCCTGCAGACTGGCTGATGAACCCAAGAGTGTGCAGGAGTGCTACAACGACTGCACTGAAGAGGAAGCCATGATCTCTGGTGATCATGATCTGGCTAGATCTAAAAAAGGGGAAGATATATCCATGATCTCTGGTGATCATGATCTGGCTAGATCTGAGAAAGAGAGAAATCAAGAAGCTCAAACTTTGCTACCTGATGAGCCTACAACTATGATAGAGTTAGATTTTACTGATTTAGACAAGAAAGTGGATGATAAAGAGAAGGTTGACACTAAATCTGATGTTACCACAGAGATTGTAGATAAAGGAGAAGGAATAGAAGAAGAGAATAAAGAAACAGAGACTGGAATAGTATTGGAGTACGATTTCATGGTACCTAGTAAAGAAAGCAATAGTAAAGATGTGGTGGATGTCGTACCAGAGAAGCTTTTGAACGATTCTATTGATACTTTAATAGAGCATGGAGAAGTGTACAATAATAAAACATTTGATTCTAAAGAAGATGAAAGTAACATGACAAAGAACTCTATTGACTATGAATACACCAGAGATGGACTTGAGTATGAGTATGATAGTCTGGAGGAGGGTGAAGAGTATGATAGCCTTGAAGAGGGTGAAGATTATGATAGTCTAGAAGAGAGTGAAGAGCATAATAGTCTAGAAGATGATGAGTATTACAATCTAGATGATGATTATGAGTATGAGTATGATGATTATAATGAAGTAGACTCTGACATTCAAACGAATGTTGAAATGCCGGAAAGACCGGAAGGCTTCGTTGAAGATAAGATTTACGTCGAAGATATCAGTTTTGGAGAGATTGTGAAGGTGGCAAGAAGAGGAAGAAGGCGCAGAAATAGAAAGAAGGTCATAGTTTATGAAGGAGAAGATGCAATTTCCAAACTAAATGATATTCTTGAAGGCAGTAGCAGTGATGTTGCTGAAGTACATACATGGAGAGTTGGAAACTGGAGTGAGGTGAGTCGTTGAACCACAGTAAAGGCTAGAAATAATTCTAGCCTTTAGGCTAAGGACAGACACACACAATCGGAACCATGGTATAATAACTACAAGGTATGCTCGCGCGCAGGTATTTTGTGACGTCATAGAAGTGAGAGAAAGAGTGTTTAGTTTTTGCTATGCTATTTCGAGGAAAAGGACCTCTAAAGTTATACTTATGTGATCTTTATAAATATACGATCTGTAAAATATTTTAATCCATGGCGTTATTAATTCCATCGCACTATTTACTGTAGATAACACTAATTTTCAAACAAAGGAAAAATAATTCAAAAAGTTAATGATTATTTATTAATATTTAAGTTTATTAAATCTTATTAAGTTATTTACCATTTTTCTGATTGCTTAATAGTAACTTAATTTAATTGAATGGAAAGAAACTATGATGATATACTTTCAACATTAATTTGCAATGTGAGTGAAAGACAACAACACAAAATACCATCCTCTATGATGACGTCATTAGGGGGCTGCGCTGAAGAAACTCAATTTCGTCTCTTTTGCAGTCATACCTTATATAGTTATTAAACCATGATCAGAACAGTGCCAGGATCAGCCCTGTGTTAGGTTTTACTGCTTCATTGCCAAACTTTCCTTTCTTAACTCTGACCTCAGACTAACACTAATGACGTTTTTGGTAGCTTTGACATCCAAAGCTACCAACTGGTGGTAGGTAACTATGTTTATGGAGTCACTTTCCTTCTTCTTTCAGTCCTTTGTATTTAATTTCCTTTTGACGTCATCGATATTGCCTTCGGTTCTAAAGCATATGTTAAAACCCTCTAAAAAATTAAACCAAAATACCTGGGAAGATTGAGTCATTAAAATTGAATTTTTTATGCTTTAACGTCACATTAATAAGAAATGTGAGTACTGCGTTTATTGAAATCCCCGCAATAAAATGTTGAATTCTATTTTCCTGAAATAACTATTTCATTAACTGTTCAAATTGTACCTCTCTGTTTTTCATCAGTGTTCTGAGCAATGTGGTTCAGGCACTAGCATCAGGTCTGTGGAGTGCCTGAGTGTCTCTACTAACGTGACTGTGGAAAGCACTCTGTGTGAAGAGACAGCGCCACCTGCTGTGCAACATTGTAACCAGGTAATGCATAAAGACAAAAGAAAATAACAGAAATTAGACTAACATTATTGTCCATTTGAAAAGGTTTGACTTGAAAATATATATTGGCTGGAAATTATGACGCACAATCTAGAAAATGTAGTTGGATTTATAATTTCTTGGACATATATTACAGTTAATGGAAAATCGATAGGGTAAAGTCTTAATTTAAATGGTGGTTGTTGTTGTTGTTATTTCATAGCCCCATCAAATAGTGCTCCAGTTAGTGTATGTTGTGTGAGAATGTGAAAGATCGTGCTCTGATCGGCTTGACAGCAGTCGCACCGATCAGAGTCCGATCTCCCAATCCTATTCAATAAGTAAGGAAGGGAAGGATGGTGGCCACATCTCAGACGTGATAGGGTAACCCTATCAAGCCGAGACATGGATGAC
>CANNZV010002209.1:37016-52933 GCA_947561585.1 Caprella mutica | reverse complement strand
CCCTCACATAAAACAACACTATACTCACAGACACACAACAGGCGAACGCTCTCAACAAGCATCTCTCAAGCCCGAGCGGCTTGAGAGATAATTGGCAAGCCATTTTTTATATGAGTCGTGGATATGTGTGTTGAGTATTTTGTTAATGAGTAGGTGTCTAGGTACCGTATCGAAGGCTTTACTAACGTCTATGGCAGCTATAATTGTCCTATCCGCAGGTTTGTTGGAGTTCAAGCCTTCGAGTGTTGTCTGTGAGAGGTGGGTAAGAAGAGTAGATGTGGAGTGTTGGGATTTGAAGCCGTGTTGTGAGGGGGATAGTGGGATGAGTGGTGAAATGTTGTTTAGAACTAGTCTCTCGAGTATTTTGGATTGGGTGGAGAGGAGTGAGATAGGTCTGTATGGGGCTAGTTCTGTGGGGGGTTTGTTGGGCTTCAGGATCGGGATGATTTTGGCAAGTTTCCAGGTGTTGGGTATACTATTGTTCTGAAGTGAGAAATTGAAGATGTCTGTGAAGGCTCTGATGGCAAGTGGCCCTAAATGTTTTAGATGTTTGTTTGATATGCCATCAGGACCTGTGGAGGAGGTGTTCTTGGATACCCGGATGGCCTCGGTGACCATTGCCGCGGTGAAGGGAGGTGTGAGGAGCTTTTGAGTGCATGTTTTGTGCAGGCGACGCAGTATAATCCTATCTACGGGGCGAGTGGGCAACCTACTTGTGGAAGCATAGTGCTTGTTGAGAGCGTTCGCCTGTTGTGTGTCTGTGAGTATAGTGTTGTTTTATGTGAGGGACTGTGTTTTTAGTTGGTCCATGTATTTGTTGTTGAGTCCCTTGACAAGTTTCCAAAGTTTGTTTGCGTCAGTGCGGAAATTAATGGTGTCTAATGTGTTTTGCCACTTGTGTTTTTGTTGGGCAGTAATCTTCGCACTCATGTCAGTGTTAAGGTGTTGTATGCGTGTGATCGTGTCTTGTGTGGGTGGGAGTGAGCGTAGGTGTTTGCGTGTTTGTATCAGGTGTTTGATGTGGGGAGTGAATGTGGGGTTGTAGTGTCTGATTTTGCCTGTAGGGATGTAGTGTTTGTCTGCGTTAATGATGATGTCAGTGAGGTGTTTTGTAGCAGCATATATGGATGAGAAGGTGTTGATGTCAAATTTATGCAAGTTGTTTTCCACAGATGTTGAAAAGTGTGTCCAGTTTGCTCTATTGAAGTTTGTGAATGTGTGTCTGTGTTTTTGTGCAGCAAGTGCTGTACTCAATGTTTATGTAGTGAGAAGTGGAAGGTAGTCTGAACTGAGTTCATGGAGTGCGGTCCATGAACTCTGGAGGGCTATGTCAGGGGTGAGGAGGGTAATGTGGGTTGTGTGTTGATGTTAAAGGGTTTGAGTGGGGGGTCGTTCATGATTATGTAGTTGTCTAGTTGTGTTGTTATTGTGTCAGCTCTTGTGTCAGGATGTTGTGTAGCGAGCCAAGTAGCGTCGTTTGAGTTAAAATCCCCCAGGACAAAAGAATTACTAATGGTATTAATATAATGTAAATTAGGTTGGTATCCTGGGGGTGAGGAGTCTGTGAGGAGAATGTATATTTTGAAAATGTTGTGAGAGTGTTTGTGGATTTGGATGTGTGTATATTGTATTTCTAGAGTGGGGTCGTGTAACATCCGTGCGTGTGTTTTGGCAGTGGCATTTGTAAACGGGATGAATTTATGTATCAGTGTAATGAGGCTCCCGCCGCCTCGATTGTGGCGATGTGAATGTGGTGTTTGTGTAGGAGTGATTCCAATTCCATGTGCTTGCTCTGTATCCGTTTATGTTGTGTTGTAGTATGTTGAGTTTGTTGTGGCATGTGTGTGTGTGTTAGGAGCTCTAGGAGGGTTAGGGTTAAGAGGCGCTCCTCCTAACCCTCACCCCACGAAGGGAGTGAAGTGGAGCTGGTGGTTGAGCAAAAGCGTCTATCCCGGTTCTCCCCCTAGGGGGAGGACGGGCAGGTGCGTGGCGTCCAATTATAGGATGAGGAGAAGGAAGGACAGGCGCTCCTCCATCACCCCCACGTGAGGGGTGAAGTGGAGCTGGGGGTCGAGCAACACCACCTCCTGCAGCCCTTCCTCGATGGGAAGGGATGGGAGGACGATGTTGTCCGGGTGTAGGGTGAGAGGTAGGATGAGGAGAGGAAGGAGTAGGAAGAGTGGGTATGTGGGGTTGAGTCATATTGAGTGTGGGGTGACAGTTTTTACACTGCCATCCTCGTGGGATATTTTCATGTTGGCGGACACCATTGCAACGTATATTGTAATGTGTCCAACTATTGCTGCCGACACAATGGACCCCTCCATAACGACGGGTCCTTGGTTGGCCACAAGAGGGACACATGTAGGGACCAGGGTTAGTTTCTATGTCACTGGAGAGTAAAAGGGTCAGTTGGGGTAGATATGCTGGCTCATATCCCCCCACTAGGGAAAAAATGCTCTGGTGTCTGTGTAGTGCGTGTTGGTGGGCTTGGCCCAAGGCGACACCCTGGCTGCGTCCCCCGAAGAGGACAAGGAGTTACGAGGTCTTTCGAAGACTGATGCGGAGATCCAGCTTCTTCCTGCAACCACGTGCAGGCTCCTCTCAGGGTTGCAATAGATGGTGATATGAAGACAGACCAGAGAGGTGCCTGAGTCCATATCAAGACTATGCCTACTCTAGGGCTGAATATTACTCTGAAGGTCTATACCGCACCCCAAGATATTACCCACCGACTCAATGGACTAGCTTCATAATTACCATGCTTTATGTACTCTTAAGTTTTTCACCGGAACCTATCTAATTAGCAGATTACATCTTGACTGGTCAACTGATCTCATAGGCCACAATAACCACAAGAATTCCAAGTCTTTGCCTGACTATCATAAAAATGTCCTTAGTCCCAACTCTAAAAGTCACTAATCCCTAATTGGCCTGTACATTCTTTTTATTACTCCGAGGGGAAGGATTTATATCTCTCTGTATGCTCGTAGAAATGTTTCCATTATAATTATGATATCTTTTTCCAATGTATGTGACTAAATATAAAGCTAATTCAAAATTGCCACACCATTACGGTAAATAGTGATTGTTTGCATTGTGCAATAGCGGTTTTATGAATAATTACTATAAACTATTTTAAATGGAAACGATAATAGAAATAACATAACGAAAGAATAATTATATGACGAATACGGTAAAGAAGCTATCTAACAGTTTGATAATTTTTCTCAGTCATATCAGGTAAAGGATCTATCTACACTCAGACCCTTTACTCTCCATTAATTACCCATTTCGATCTTTTAATTGTACTATGCCCCCTCCCCCCCTTCTTTCAGACCCCGTGTGCCGAGTGGTCGGTGTCACTTTGGTCTGAGTGTTCAGTAGAGTGCGGTGTCGGTAAGAGAGTCAGGAACGTCACCTGTGACACCATTTGTGACGCTAAGGACAAACCCACTCAGTCGGAACAGTGTCAGGATCAGCCCTGTGTCAGGTAATGATGCTTTACTATTAGAAATTGTGATTCTCACTTCCTTTATATATAATAAATATTTACGAGTTGTTAGACTCATACGCTATCACCTCTTCATTTTCCTCTTTGATTTTGTGTTAGGTAGACTTGAAGGCTTCATTTACTATCACCTCTTCATTTTCCTCTTTGATTTTGTGTTAGGTAGACTCGTAGGCTTCATTTACTATCACCTCTTCATTTTTCTCTTTGATTTTAGACTCGTAGGTTTCATTTACTATCACCTCTTCATTTTCCTCTTTGATTTTGTGTTAGGTAGACTCATAGGCTTCATTTACTATCACCTCTTCATTTTCCTCTTTGATTTTGTGTTAGGTAGACTCATAGGCTTCATTTACTATCACCTCTTCATTTTCCTCTTAGATTACTGTGTTAGGTAGACTCGTAGGCTTCATTTACTACCACCTCTTCATTTTCCTCTTAGATTACTGTGTTAGGTAGACTCGTAGGCTTCGTCATATTCCTTGGTAAGTGACAGTATTCACTGAGTAGCTTTTCTGAATTCATGAGCATTATCCCCAACTGGTTGTAGATGACTTTATTCATGGAGCCACTTTCCTTTCTGACTGCTTCTTCTAGTCCCTTGTATTTAATTTCCTTTTGATGTCAGTGATATGGTCTTTGGCTCTGAAGCAGACGTTAAACCCCCTAAATTAAGTTGAGTTTATCAATAAAGTGATACAAATAGTTACCTCAGTCCTATCGGGTATAGGATCTATCTACACTCAGACCCTTTCTATTTATCCATAGTTTTGAAAGTCTTGTGAATATGCATAATTTTTAATAAATTGATTTATACACGTGCTTTTCGACAAAGGCTTGGCGTGACCTCCTCGTGTAGACCGTATGCCCTGTTGGGATGCTGACGAATAATACGCCTCGTTTTTGATACCTAGAATAGATTGAATTTTGAAAGGCGTAAACTGGGTGGTGAAAACGCGACGTTTTATTCGCTAGCATATAAAACGCCTTATTCTCTTTACTCACCAATGGTAGATAGTAATTTTAATCTATTCACACTCTTATCATTCTAACTCCCCCCTACTGTTTCCCAGGTGGACCACAGGCCCATGGAGTATGTGCACCGCCTCCTGTGGGGGTGGCTATCAGATCCGCTACGTGCGGTGTGTTGACGATTTATCGGGTGAGGGTGCCCACGGGTGCCTGAAGCAGGCCAAACCGTCCCACAAACGGCCCTGCAACGGCATACGCTGTCCCGACAGAAGGAGAGGTGAGAAATATTAGCCATTTTAAGGAGAACCAAACTCCCTAATTCAAAATTCCAATACAGTTTATAGACATTAAATTGAAAAATGGCTAAAGTTCAGAACTAAGTATGAATTTCAGTAAATATTAAAGTTAGTTACTAGAGGAACGTCTCAGTACTCTGAAGTTCAACCTAAGTCAATTGAGCCCATGACAATTGAGTTACAGGAGCAATTGTCTTGAATTAAGTTAATACCACAAACTTTGATGATAACGGACCCGGCAACAACCCGTAGTAATAAGATTTCGCCTTCCTAGTAAAATTAATGCATGCATAATATTAAACTTTCACTTAATGCTTTATTAAGATTTATTTCGTGGATATGAAGGCCATTCAGAAGAAATGGAGGAAATCCTCTTTTCAAACCAGGTGTTTGGAGTGTGTACAACCGTGTCAGGGAAGATCTGCCTCGTACCACTAAAGTAATTGAAGGGTGGCACGGAGAAAGGCACACCTAGAATCAATATCGTCACCCTACTGGTTTCAAATTTAATAAAACTAGAGCAAGATCACGTTGAAAGTAAAATTAGACGCATAAACACTGAAAATTTAGATTGCACTAAGTCCTAAGAAGTTGTGAAGTATCAGAACATTCCAACAACCATCAAACCTTGATAAAGTTTCAAGTGAAAGTTAAATATTTTGTACGCATTTTTTTATACAACAGAAATAATTTACTACTCCTGGTTGTAGACGAATATTAACTTAATTGAAGACCAATGCTACTGTAATAACAAGTAACACTTCTTTATAGTGTCTGCTGTCATAATTTTTTTTCTTACCTCTATCGATTTATCGTCATGGGCTCAATTTTTGGAGCTTAATTGTCTTCGGCCCAAATGTGGGTCCACGTGCCTGACACTTCTAAATATCAGACTCGTTCATAACCAATCCACTTTTCGAGTACTATGAGTGTCTGAGTACTGTGACGTTACTCTAGACTAGATACTTTTGGGTCTAGGTCAAAAGATCCCCATACCATAAGATCCCCGGTCAAATGATTCTCGGTCATTTGATTCCCAGTAATATTTTCCGTTTATACACCTATTATACCTTTATTATATGTGAATATATTAATTATTTTCCATATAATTGAAATATGCACCTTACAGTTGATTAAGTTTTTTAAAGAAACTAATTAAGTAATAATGGTAAAAACAGCTAACAAGAAGAATTCAAATAAGTAACAATATATGCTTTCAAATTTACATTCCGACAACAAAAAATATTCAATGGTAAAATCAAATGTACAGGCATACCCCACACTTGTTATGACTAGCACATATGACTAATCAAATAAATCAGGAGCATGTCTCGTAATTATTTCTCCTGGTATAGAAACTAATTGAGGAGTAACTTTTGACAATTTTATCGGTAGTTTTCAGTTAAGCTTCTTTGCCGTAACTGTTACAATTATTATCATCATGCAGGTGGGAAAGATAAAAAATAATTTTATGGTAAAATAACTTATGTATACTATTTACCACAAAATGGTTTTCAATCCACTCAACCTACATGATCATAATGTTTGTAATAGTTACGGAGAAAACAGATTAACCGAAATATTTCCTATCACCTGTATTATGTTTACTGACTAGTTGTAAATGTAAATTATTTGTAAATAAAAATAATTAATATGTTGCGATAATAAGTTCTAGCTGTTTGAATTCTGTTATTTTTTTCATTATATATAAAATTTATTATACAAATTGTAGATGTCAAATTATTTCACAAGTTTTATTTATTGTTTAAATAGTAAAGGTCAATTTTTATATAGAAATAAAGATCGTAATAAATTATTGTATGCTAAATATATGAGCAAACAAAAAATATGACTGGGAATCAAATGACCGGGGATCAATTGATCGGCCACCATATTTTTTTGTTATATGTTACTATAATTATTTAAATAAAATATCTTTGATTTAAATTACTCTGAGGTTAGATAATCTTTTGATGTCAGATTTATATCAGCCAGAGATACATTCATGGTGGGGCCATAGAAGCTTCCTTTTGGTAATCCCTGTGACCGCATCCCTTTTTCCCTCTAATGTGTCTGTCTGTCCGTAACTAATGTGTCTGTCTGTCCGTAACTAATGTGTCTGTCTGTCCGTAACTAATGTGTCTGTCTGTCCGTAACTAATGTGTCTGTCTGTCCGTAACTAATGTGTCTGTCTGTCCGTAACTAATGTGTCTGTCTGTCCGTAACTAATGTGTCTGTCTGTCTGTAACTAATGTGTCTGTCTGTCTGTAACTAATGTGTCTGTCTGTCCGTAACTAATGTGTCTGTCTGTCCGTAACTAATGTGTCTGTCTGTCCGTAACTAATGTGTCTGTCTGTCCGTAACTAATGTGTCTGTCTGTCCGTAACTAATATGTCTGTCTGTCTGTCCGTAACTAATGTGTCTGTCTGTCCGTAACTAATGTGTCTGTCTGTCCGTTCTAATGTGTCTGTCTGTCCGTCTCTCAGGCGAATTACAACAGTGCAGAGATCGCTTGGCTTCCAAACTGTGCAGACGACTACTGCACCTGTGCAGCAGCAAACTCATAGGGAGGAAGTGCTGCCGGAGCTGTCGGGGTAAAGGAAGGGGGTGAATGGGGCAAAGGAAGGGGGTGAATGGGGTAAAGGAAGGGGGTGAATGGGGCAAAGGAAGGGGGTGAATGGGGTAAAGGAAGGGGGTGAATGGGGCAAAGGAAGGGTGTGAATGGGGTATAGGAAGGGGGTAAAGGAAGGGGGTGAATGGGGTAAAGGAAGGGGGTGAATGGGGCAAAGGAACGGTGTGAATGGGGTAAAGGAAGGGGGTGAATGGGGTAAAGGAAGGGGGTGAATGGGGCAAAGGAAGGGGGTGAAAGGGTTAAGATGATTTACAATACAGCTGAGAGAATAACAAGGAATAAAGAAAGGACACACTGGTCCCGGTAGCGGAGCTGTTCACCCTATGGACCCAGGTGATGGGACTGGTGTCAGGTGGCCGTGTGAGGACCTGGCTCCGACTAGTCTGGGACAAGTGGGGTCAATAAGGAGAAAGGTGAAAAGGAGAGGTAGGCACACTAAAAATAAAGAAGGAAGAGAGAAAGAAAAATAAAGAAAGAAGAGAGAGAAAAATAAAGAAGGAAGACAGAAAGAAAAATAATGAAAGAAGAGAGAGAGAAAAATAAAGGAAGAGAAAAAGAAAAATAATGAAAGAAGAGAGAGAGAAAAATAAAGGAAGAGAAAAAGAAAAATAATGAAAGAAGAGAGGAAGAAAAATAAAGAATGAAGAGAGGAAGAAAAATAAAGAATGAAGATAGAGAGAAAAATAAAGAATGAAGAGAGGAAGAAAAATAAAGAATGAAGATAGAGAGAAAAATAAAGAATGAAGATAGAGAGAATGCTTTAAAAACAAATCAAAATAATTTAGTTTGATATCATCACTTCATATCATTGTTAGGGAGGTGTCACAGTACTCGTACAGTGGGTGTAACAACTCTCACCTTTGAAAAGACTCATTGACCTCTCATGACCTGTGACATGATAGGGTGTCAACACCCACTTTCCGAGTACTGTATTAATAATAACTATTCTATTGTAGTTATTAATAGCTATAATATAAATATCAATAACTATATTATATTTATTAAATACTCTATAAGTATAATGTATAGTATTAATAACTATAATATATTTAACTATATTATAGTTATTAATTACACTTTTCTCATGTGAAACCGTAGCAGTTATTTTGTACGTTGTTTTGCCATTTCTTCTCTGTAATTTACCACCAAATCGTAGTGTATTTTTTCTACAGTTTTTATTTAACTGACACTAGTTAGGGGTTTGTGCTGAGATATTAGACGGTTACACATCTTCGATCTTATAAAGAAAAAAATAGAATAATTGTTATTAAACTCGTTATTTTAATATCAATTAAGATGGAAGTTTTATTATAATTTAAATATTTTTCCTCCTATAACCAAGCCAGTGGAACCTATTAGAAGAGGTAGGGATGATTTCAGATAAAAAATACCTATTTGTTATTGTTAATACGAAAATTTTACATTAGTTATTTTAATTCAAACCACAATTTGAAATGTTTAATTTGTTTTTCATTAATATTATCAGTAGTTTCTTAATTAAATTTCTGTAGATTGTATAATCTATCGATGTTACTATTATTTAAAAATAAAGATAGTTCAAACTTTATTTCAGTAAATTAAAATATATTACGAAGTACAAAATTTTTCGAAAAATATGAGAATAAGATTTTTTCTCGTTAAATTTGTCGTTAATTTTAGATGTATGAAATAATATTGTAGTCCCCCTGAAATTACTGCAATCATAGAAAACTTAGTCTGTAGCTATAACTTTCCTATTTAGAAAAGGCATTAAATATTGCACTATAGATCTATTATAAAGCATCTCAGTTACTTCATTAAATTAATGTAACAAAATAGCATTGGAATTTCGACTGTAAATATAGTTAATAAGATATTAATAGAGTTTGTTGCCAATTTTTGTGTAATAAATAAACATATTGATAGACTGGTTATTATTTTCCTTATACCACCAACTAAAGTATTAAATAATATCGAAATAATTAATTCTTTCTGTTTAGGGAGTTAGGGCCCTTAACTTATTAAATACAAGGAATTTGAAGAAACAGTTGAACAGGAAAGTAACCAATAAGAATACTTAGATGGAAGAGGAAAATGAAGAGGTGATAAGGAAATAGAAAAAAATTATATAATGAATTGCGTTGAAATATTTTTAATATCATATAAATTACATAACGACTATTTATGAATCAAATTACAACAGTTTGGAGGTCGTAATTGATCATAAATATTAAATAAAATTGAAAAATAAATAAAATTCACTATAAAAGAATAAAATTAACAAAAAATACATAGAACTGAGTCAGAGAAAAGAGTACCTCTCTGCTATAGTACATCATCACAGTGACTCTTTTCTCTGATAGTACATCATCACAGTGACTCTTTTCTCTGGTAGTACATCATCACAGTGACTTTTTTCTCTGATAGTACATCATCACAGTGACTCTTTTCTCTGATAGTACATCATCACAGTGACTCTTTTCTCTGATAGTACATCATCACAGTGACTCTTTTCTCTGATAGTACATCATCACAGTGACTCTTTTCTCTGATAGTACATCATCACAGTGACTCTTTTCTCTGATAGTACATCATCACAGTGACTTTTTTCTCTGATAGTACATCATCACAGTGACTTTTTTCTCTGATAGTACATCATCACAGTGACTCTTTTCTCTGATAGTACATCATCACAGTGACTCTTTTCTCTGATAGTACATCATCACAGTGACTCTTTTCTCTGATAGTACATCATCACAGTGACTCTTTTCTCTGATAGTACATCATCACAGTGACTCTTTTCTCTGATAGTACATCATCACAGTGACTCTTTTCTCTGATAGTACATCATCACAGTGACTCTTTTCTCTGATAGTACATCATCACAGTGACTCTTTTCTCTGATAGTACATCATCACAGTGACTCTTTTCTCTGATAGTACATCATCACAGTGACTCTTTTCTCTGATAGTACATCATCGCAGTGACTCTTTTCTCTGATAGTACATCATCACAGTGACTCTTTTCTCTGGTAGTACATCATCACAGTGACTCTTTTCTCTGATAGTACATCATCACAGTGACTCTTTTCTCTGATAGTACATCATCACAGTGACTCTTTTCTCTGATAGTACATCATCACAGTGACTCTTTTCTCTGGTAGTACATCATCACAGTGACTCTTTTCTCTGATAGTACATCATCACAGTGACTCTTTTCTCTGCTAGTACATCATCACAGTGACTCTTTTCTCTGATAGTACATCATCACAGTGACTCTTTTCTCTGATAGTACATCATCACAGTGACTCTTTTCTCTGATAGTACATCATCACAGTGACTCTTTTCTCTGGTAGTACATCATCACAGTGACTGTTTTCACTGATAGTACATCATCACAGTGACTCTTTTCTCTGATAGTACATCATCACAGTGACTCTTTTCTCTGATAGTACATCATCACAGTGACTCTTTTCTCTGATAGTACATCATCACAGTGACTCTTTTCTCTGATAGTACATCATCACAGTGACTCTTTTCTCTGATAGTACATCATCACAGTGACTCTTTTCTCTGATAGTACATCATCACAGTGACTCTTTTCTCTGGTAGTACATCATCACAGTGACTGTTTTCACTGATAGTACATCATCACAGTGACTCTTTTCTCTGGTAGTACATCATCACAGTGACTCTTTTCTCTGATAGTACATCAACACAGTGACTCTTTTCTCTGATAGTACATCATCACAGTGACTCTTTTCTCTGATAGTACATCATCACAGTGACTCTTTTCACTGATAGTACATCATCACAGACTGTTTTCTCTGATAGTACATCATCACAGTGACTCTTTTCACTGATAGTACATCATCACAGTGACTCTTTTCACTGATAGTACATCATCACAGTGACTCTTTTCTCTGATAGTACATCATCACAGTGACTCTTTTCTCTGGTAGTACATCATCACAGTGACTCTTTTCTCTGATAGTACATCATCACAGTGACTCTTTTCTCTGATAGTACATCATCACAGTGACTCTTTTCTCTGGTAGTACATCATCACAGTGACTCTTTTCTCTGATAGTACATCATCACAGTGACTCTTTTCTCTGGTAGTACATCATCACAGTGACTCTTTTCTCTGATAGTACATCATCACAGTGACTCTTTTCTCTGATAGTACATCATCACAGTGACTCTTTTCTCTGCTAGTACATCATCACAGTGACTCTTTTCTCTGATAGTACATCATCACAGTGACTCTTTTCTCTGATAGTACATCATCACAGTGACTCTTTTCTCTGATAGTACATCATCACAGTGACTCTTTTCTCTGGTAGTACATCATCACAGTGACTGTTTTCACTGATAGTACATCATCACAGTGACTCTTTTCTCTGATAGTACATCATCACAGTGACTCTTTTCTCTGATAGTACATCATCACAGTGACTCTTTTCTCTGATAGTACATCATCACAGTGACTCTTTTCTCTGATAGTACATCATCACAGTGACTCTTTTCTCTGATAGTACATCATCACAGTGACTCTTTTCTCTGATAGTACATCATCACAGTGACTCTTTTCTCTGGTAGTACATCATCACAGTGACTGTTTTCACTGATAGTACATCATCACAGTGACTCTTTTCTCTGGTAGTACATCATCACAGTGACTCTTTTCTCTGATAGTACATCAACACAGTGACTCTTTTCTCTGATAGTACATCATCACAGTGACTCTTTTCTCTGATAGTACATCATCACAGTGACTCTTTTCTCTGATAGTACATCATCACAGTGACTCTTTTTTCTCTGATAGTACATCATGACAGTGACTCTTTTCTCTGATAGTACATCATCACAGTGACTCTTTTCACTGATAGTACATCATCACAGACTGTTTTCTCTGATAGTACATCATCACAGTGACTCTTTTCACTGATAGTACATCATCACAGTGACTCTTTTCACTGATAGTACATCATCACAGTGACTCTTTTCTCTGATAGTACATCATCACAGTGACTCTTTTCTCTGGTAGTACATCATCACAGTGACTCTTTTCTCTGATAGTACATCATCACAGTGACTCTTTTCTCTGATAGTACATCATCACAGTGACTCTTTTCTCTGGTAGTACATCATCACAGTGACTCTTTTCTCTGATAGTACATCATCACAGTGACTCTTTTCTCTGGTAGTACATCATCACAGTGACTCTTTTCTCTGATAGTACATCATCACAGTGACTCTTTTCTCTGATAGTACATCATCACAGTGACTCTTTTCACTGATAGTACATCATCACAGACTGTTTTCTCTGATAGTACATCATCACAGTGACTCTTTTCACTGATAGTACATCATCACAGTGACTCTTTTCACTGATAGTACATCATCACAGTGACTCTTTTCTCTCATAGTACATCATCACAGTGACTCATTTCTCTGATAGTACATCATCACAGTGACTCTTTTCTCTGGTAGTACATCATCACAGTGACTCTTTTCTCTGATAGTACATCATCACAGTGACTCTTTTCTCTGATAGTACATCATCACAGTGACTCTTTTCTCTGGTAGTACATCATCACAGTGACTCTTTTCTCTGATAGTACATCATCACAGTGACTCTTTTCTCTGATAGTACATCATCACAGTGACTCTTTTCACTGATAGTACATCATCACAGACTGTTTTCTCTGATAGTACATCATCACAGTGACTCTTTTCTCTGATAGTACATCATCACAGTGACTCTTTTCTCTGATAGTACATCATCACAGTGACTCTTTTCACTGATAGTACATCATCACAGACTGTTTTCTCTGATAGTACATCATCACAGTGACTCTTTTCTCTGATAGTACATCATCACAGTGACTCTTTTCTCTCATAGTACATCATCACAGTGACTCTTTTCTCTGATAGTACATCATCACAGTGACTCTTTTCACTGATAGTACATCATCACAGTGTCTCTTTTCTCTGATAGTACATCATCACAGTGACTCTTTTCTCTGATAGTACTTACTTATGTTTCGTTGTTTTAATCCACTCGTAAAAATTTCATTAAAATCCACATTACATTATTTTGTGTACAGAAAAATGCAAAGTTTGAATAATTCATAACGTACCATGCATCTTCATGTCTGTTGAATAAAATATGTTAATGGCAACCACTGATGAATGATTTATTAAACACAAAAATTAAATGTGTTCAATAAAATCTATTTAACACATTAATGTTTTTCTCACCATTTATGTAAATTGTCATCACAATAGATTACATCACGTGACGTCACTCTTACGTCAGTCACGTGTACCGTTATTTTCTCGTCCGTTCTTCTTTTTTCCAGAATGTTCGTTGCATCGTGTTGTAATGCCTTCTAGACATTTTCACCTGCAGCAATCAAAAAAATACATTTATTCGATGTTCCAATGAGGGATTTCAATATTATTCTATAGATGCATTGAATATATTATATTTTTAATTTTGAATGATCAGGACTATAAATTAGGGGTGCGTTACCGTACAAAATAGCTGGCAAAGATAGCATTACGTCAGTTGGCGTTGAGACTTGCGAAGTGTAGGTTGTGTGACTGCATTTGCTCGCTACAGGCACTGCAACGAGTTATAGTTGTGCATTCTAGTTGTGTTTTGGAGTTAATTAACAAATAGCAAAATGGGCAAAGACTATTACAAAGTTCTTGGCATTGCCAAAGGTGCCTCCAATGAAGATATTAAAAAAGCATATAGGAAAATGGCACTCAAATACCACCCAGACAAAAATAAATCACCAGGTGCGGAGGAGAAATTTAAAGACATTGCCGAGGCTTACGAAGTGTTAAGTGACAAGAAAAAGCGTGACGTTTACGATAAGTTTGGAGAGGAGGGTTTGAAGGGGGGTGCTTCCAGTGGGGGGCCAAAGGGTCACTCTACAGACGGGCACACCTTCACCTACCAATTCTCAGGCGATCCCAAAGCCACTTTCGCGCAGTTTTTCGGTACCTCCGACCCCTTCTCGATGTTCATGAACGACAACGACATGATGGGGGGGAGTATGTTCGATAGGATGGATGTCGATGACGACCCCTTCAACATAATGGGCAGCAGACTGGGTGGGGGGACGAGGAGGGCCTTCTCCTTCAGCCCCCACGATGCCACGCGGATGAGAACCAAGGCCCAAGACCCGGCCATCACGCGGGACCTCTACGTGTCCCTCGAAGAGATCAACACCGGCGTGACTAAGAAGATGAAAATCACCCGCAATGTTATGCAGCCCGAAACCAAGACATTGCGCAAGGAGGAGAAGATCCTGACCATTCAGGTGAAGCCTGGCTGGAAGGAGGGGACCAAAGTCACATTCGAGAAGGAGGGGGACCAATCCCTCGGAAAAATACCCGCCGATATCGTCTTCACAATCCGGGACAAACCGCACCAAGTCTTCAAAAGGGACGGTGCTAACCTAATCTTCAACACGAAACTGACTTTACGGGATGCACTTTGCGGGACAAGGGTCACTGTTCCGGTACTTGACGGGCCCAAAGTCTACCTGGACTTCAGCGACAGTGACGAAATAGTGCGGCCCCAAACCGTTAAAAAGATTCCCGGGAGGGGTCTGCCGTTCCCAAAGGACCCCACGAGGCGGGGTGACATTCTAGTGCATTTCGACATCAAATTTCCTAGTCAACTTACCACTAGTGCTAAAGAAATTCTCAGTGAGGTACTGCCTATGTAACACCTAGTTACTATGTAACACCTAGATAATAGGTTACTATGTCTATGCCTCCTAGTTACTATGTAACGACAGTAACGCCTAGTTACTAGGTTACTATGTCTATGCAATGCCACCTAGTTACTAGGGGTAGTTACGAGTTATGGGACTATTACATATTTTCGACCACGTAGAAAAGTAGGCTTTGGACCGTTGAAAAAAATAAAAGTTAAATAATCATATATTTTATATGATCGATAATGTGTAAGTGAACGGTAATTCGTAACTCACCCTAGTTTAACTAGTTACTTAGAAGTTGTAGTAAAATAGTACGCATGTTTTATATCGTCAGAAAAGGTGTTAGCTAATATTTTAGTAACTTTAATGTTAAATATTGTGAATGTTTAACATTTTTTTACATTCAACTTTCATGGAGTTACCGCCACTGTACGGCAATATATAAAGTATCGGCAATAGAGTATGTACCCTAAGTAATACTTTGAATGATATTGAAAATAATAGACACTGTTTGGCTTAAAAATTATATTCATTTTTAGGCAAATAAATAATTAAATGGAAAAACCTTAGTGAGAAAATGTCTTTGCAACAGTGATAATTTAAAGGGTTTGTTTCTTTAAACTTAAAGGGTTTGTTCCTTTAAACTTAAAGGGTTTGTCTCTTTAAATTTAAAGGATTTGTCTCTTTAAATTTAAAGGGTTTGTCTCTTTAAATTTAAAGGGTTTGTCTCTTTAAATTTAAAGGGTTTGTCTCTTTAAATTTAAAGGGTTTGTCTCTTTAAAT
>CANNZV010002209.1:0-33906 GCA_947561585.1 Caprella mutica | reverse complement strand
CAGTGACTCTTTTCTCTGGTAGTATATCATCACTGTGACTCTTTTCTCTGATAGAACATCATCACAGTGACTCTTTTCTCTGATAATACATCATCACAGTGACTCTTTTCTCTGATAGTACATCATCACTGTGACTCTTTTCTCTGATAGTACATCATCACAGTGATTCTTTTCTCTGATAGTACATCATCACAGTGACTCTTTTCTCTGATAGTACATCATCACAGTGACTCTTTTCTCTGATAGTACATCATCACAGTGACTTTTTTCTCAGATAGTACATCATCACAGTGACTGTTTTCTCTGATAGTACATCATCACAGTGACTCTTTTCTCTGATAGTACATCATCACAGTGACTCTTTTCTCTGGTAGTACATCATCACAGTGACTCTTTTCTCTGATAGTACATCATCACAGTGACTTTTTTCTCTGATAGTACATCATCACAGTGACTTTTTTCTCTGATAGTACATCATCACAGTGACTCTATTCTCTGATAGTACATCATCACAGTGACTCTTTTCTCTGATAGTACATCATCACAGTGACTCTTTTCTCTGATAGTACAACATCACAGTGACTCTTTTCTCTGATAGTACAACATCACAGTGACACTTTTCTCTGATAGTACAACATCACAGTGACTCTTTTCTCTGATAGTACAACATCACAGTGACTCTTTTCTCTGATAGTACATCATCACAGTGACTCCCTTCTCAGATAGTACATCATCACAGTGACTCTTTTCTCTGATAGTACATCATCACAGTGACTCTTTTCTCTGATAGTACATCATCACAGTGACTCTTTTCTGAGATAGTACATCATCACAGTGACTCTTTTCTCTGATAGTACATCATCACAGTGACTCTTTTCTCTGATAGTACATCATCACAGTGACTCTTTTCTCTGATAGTACATCATCACAGTGACTCTTTTCTCTGATAGTACATCATCACAGTGACTCTTTTCTCTGATAGTACATCATTACAGTGACTCTTTTCTCTGATAGTACATCATTACAGTGACTCTTTTCTCTGATAGTACATCATCACAGTGACTCTTTTCTCTGATAGTACATCATCACAGTGACTCTTTTCTCTGATAGTACATCATCACAGTGACTCTTTTCTCTGATAGTACATCATCACAGTGACTCTTTTCTCTGATAGTACATCATCACAGTGACTCTTTTCTCTGATAGTACATCATCACAGTGACTCTTTTCTCTGATAGTACATCATCACAGTGACTCTTTTCTCTGATAGTACATCATCACAGTGACTCTTTTCTCTGATAGTACATCATCACAGTGACTCTTTTCTCTGATAGTACCTCATCACAGTGACTCTTTTCTCTGATAGTACAACATCACAGTGACTCTTTTCTCTGATAGTACAACATCACAGTGACTCTTTTCTCTGATAGTACATCATCACAGTGACTCTTTTCTCTGATAGTACATCATCACAGTGACTCCCTTCTCAGATAGTACATCATCACAGTGACTCTTTTCTCTGATAGTACATCATCACAGTGACTCTTTTCTCTGATAGTACATCATCACAGTGACTCTTTTCTGAGATAGTACATCATCACAGTGACTCTTTTCTGAGATAGTACATCATCACAGTGACTCTTTTCTCTGATAGTACATCATCACAGTGACTCTTTTCTCTGATAGTACATCATCACAGTGACTCTTTTCTCTGATAGTACATCATCACAGTGACTCTTTTCTCAGATTGTACATCATTACAGTGACTCTTTTCTCTGATAGTACATCATCACAGTGACTCTTTTCTCTGATAGTACATCATCACAGTGTCTCTTTTCTCTGATAGTACATCATCACAGTGACTCTTTTCTGAGATAGTACATCATCACAGTGACTCTTTTCTCTGATAGTACATCATGACAGTGACTCTTTTCTCTGATAGTACATCAACACAGTGACTCTTTTCTTTGATAGTACATCATCACAGTGACTCTTTTCTCTGATAGTACATCATCACAGTGACTCTTTTCTCTGGTAGTACATCATCACAGTGACTCTTTTCAGATAGTACATCATCACAGTGACTCTTTTCTCTGATAGTACATCATCACAGTGACTCTTTTCTCTGGTAGAACATCATCACAGTGACTCTTCAGATAGTACCTAGTTAACAGTATTAAAGTAAATACAAGAATAATAATAACTGTAAGCATATGTCAGAGAATTAGGACATATGCTTACATAATATGAATTAGGAAATTTAGGGATGACCCTACCTAATGTAAGCGAATGTAAATATTATGGAAAGTTGGAAACTTTTAAAACTACAGAGCGTAAGTGGGATCTTCAGACAAAGTCTTAATTGTACACAGGGTACATTTCGAATATATGTAAGTGGAGAATATTTATGAAAAATCATGTTTCGTGGAGTTAACGATTATCGTACAGGAAAATACTAGGAGATTTTAATAACATAATTACAGCACTAACGGTACTTAACGATACTCATGTGGCCTTTGAACCTTAGATGAGGTACCTATTGACAACATGGTAAGGTAGGTAAGTATTTGCTAACATGGTAAGGTAGGTAAGTATTTGCTAAACAGGTAGGGTAGGTTGGTATTCGTTAATTTGATAAGGTATGTAGTTAGCTATTCGTTAGGTACCTATTGACAACATGATAAGGTAGGTAGGTCTTCGTTAGGGGGTACGTCAAGAGCCCCCCTCCATGATTTTTTAATCCTTATTTACCTAGTTAAACAAATGAAAAACTACTTAGATAGAAATAACTGAGAGTTGTTAATGTAGTTTGTTGTACTGCACACTTCATGATTGTTTAATGACCTAGCAGGGGGTTCGGGGGGCGGCACGCCTCCCTATATACATATATTTTATGTTTAATTAGTAATGAACTACAAAAGTGTCAATAAGGATTAAATAATATAGGTAAATAAGGATTAAAAAAACAGGGGGGCTCGTGACCGGGGGGGCTCATGACCAGGGGGGGGCTCATGCCCAAAGGGGGGGGGGGCTTATGACCTACACCCATTCGTTAGGTACCTATTGACAACATGACAAGGTAGGTAGGTATTCGTTAGGTACCTATTGACAACATGAAAAGGTAGGTAGGTATTCGTTAGGTACCTATTGACAACATGACAAGGTAGGTAGGTATTTGTTAGGTACCTATTAACAGCATGACAAGGTAGGTAGGTATTCGTTAGGTCCCTATTGACAACATGGTAAGGTAGGTAGGTATTTGTTAGGTACCTATTGACAACATGGTATGGTAGGTAGGTATTTGTTAGGTACCTATTGACAACATGGTATGGTAGGTAGGTATTCGTTAGGTACCTATTGACAACATGGTAAGGTAGGTAGGTAGGTATTTGTTAGGTACCTATTGACAACATGGTAATTAGGTACCGTAAGTAGGTGTTAAGTACCTATTGACAACATGGTAAAGTAGGTAGGTGTTAAGTACCTGTATGTTCCTATCCTTAGTACCTAAGTAAGGATAGGTACATACAGTACCTACTTTACTAACAAATGCAAGCGTATAAATAACAATATTGGCACGACACGACGTTATCATGACGGTATTAGCGATCCCATAAACTGAATGACGTCAGAACCTATGAATGCATTACTTTTTTTTATCCCCTAGCTACACTAATACAGACATTCAAGCATCAAAATATTGGTAACCAGTAAACTGGTCGAAGATTAGGTTGTTTTGTACTGTAGGCGAGTCTTCGTTCTAGCAATTTACCTAGAACCGAAAATATGGCATATCTAATGAAATCTGTGCTCAATATCATGTAAATTGAGCTTTGCATTGTGAAATAAGTAGCAAATTAATCTAATTAGATAGTGTGATAAGGTAGCTGGTAGTTAGAAGTGAATCACAGTAGGTATTATCGATATGCCAAATGAGTTACAGAGGACACAATGAAGGTTAGAGTGAGGTACGGTGTATTGATCTCAATCTGAAGTTAGGCCACACAACTAGAGTGTCAATAGTGACTTGAAATTAATATATATTATCATACACATCTTTTCGTGTGTATTTTAATAGCAAAGATCTGTTCAAACTATAACACTATAAAAAAATCAGTTTAACATTATTTTGACAATTTACCTTATCAAAGAATAGAACGGATCTTTCTCACTTAACGACCCCCACCAAATATAATTTAAACTAATTTTTTCTTACGTACTTTTTTGTCCATAGAATCCGAAGATCATAACCGTTTTTTGTATAAACTAATACTTTCTGAGATATGAGGATTTCAAGTTAATTATTCCCTATGTATTACTCAAGGATTGAGAACTTTGAAAAAACTGGTGTTTTCATTGAAATTACTCAAACATAATAGATTTTGTACATGGAGCTGTAATGTAGTTTGTTGTACTGCACAATTCATGATTGATTAATGACCTGGCAGGGGGGCTCAGGGGTCCCCCGAAATGGGGTGCGGTCAAGAGCCCCCCCACCCGGTCAAGAGCCCCCCCCCCCCCCCCTTCCCTATTATTTTAATCCTTATTTACCTAGTTAAACAAATGAAGAACTACTTAGATAGAAATAACTGAGAGTTGCTATTGACAGTAACCTAATGTAGTTTGTTGTATCCGCTAGCTTGTACTGCACACTTCATGATTGTTTAATGATCTGGAAGGGGGGTTCGGGGGACGGCACGCCCCCCGATATACATATATTTTATGTCTAATCAGTAATGAACTACATAATTGTCAATAAGTATTAAATAATATAGGTAAATAAGGATTTAAAAACAGGGGGGGTCGTGACCGGGGAAGCTCTTGACCGGGGGGGGGGCTTATGACCGGGGGGTCTCTTGACTGGGGGGGGGGGGGGCTTATGACCTACACCCCCCCCCCAAAAAATACATATATCGAATATTTCCAGTTTCCATAATTTTTCCACTTATTACTTCATGACGGGTAATCTCCATACCCCCCCCCCCCCCCCCGCCAGGTAATGAAGTGTGCAGTGCAACAAACTAGCGAATACAACTAACTACATTACGGTTATCTTTGACCAAAATTGGCTAAAAGGCGTTCTCAATCCTTCAGTAATACACAGGAAATAAATAACTTCAAACCTTCATATCTCACAAAGTATTATTTTCTACAAAAAATGGTTGAGATTTTCGGATTCTATGGAAAAAATTACATGAGAAATATTAATTTAAATTAAATATGGTGGGTGTCGCCAAATGGGAAAAATCCAATGGAACGAAAGCAGATATTTTGGTAACATTTTTCAATAAACTGTGGTAATTATATCTTAAATAAAAGCCATCAGCATTTCATAGAAGAAAATTAATTGAGTAAATTAATTCTAAGGAGGTTAATTATTTTCCCACACGAGCGCCCGATTACCTGCGAACTAACTAACTAACTAGGTTGCTTATTTTCGGTGGTAGAAGGTGCCAAAATAGTGGCGAAAGCTCTACCGCCGTTTTCATGTTATGGTTACATTGTTTACGTGGTGAGCAGGTGGCGGTATTTATGGCGGTGACTGTGCAGCTATGAGGCTACGACATAATAATTAACTGAAAAGAAGCCAACTCAAACCTACCAAATCAAACTAAACGGCAATCCCTGTTCAGGATAACAAAAAAACTCATACTTCCTGTTGTTAGGTTTCAAATATTAACTTTTCATAGTATGGTCAAATTATTATACTACCTTGCGATTTTTGGTTTAAAAATTATAAAAACTAGAATAATAATGGAGAAATGATTGGTGAAGGCTTTTTAATAGATGAAAGTTATTGAAGAAGACTATAATAATTATTATCCAAGATACCTAGTATTTACATAAAATAGTAATTTTAACAATTAGTTGTTTAAATAATATCTTCGAAACATAAGAGACTTCGAAAAAGAAGACAAAGAGGGAAAGCTCGTATCTTAAATTCTATCAACTATAGTTTATTTACGAAGATTTTGCTCATTTGTAAGCATCCATGAAAATTCAAGGTCATCTATTTGAAATAAGGTGAACAATGCCATCTTTCGAATGACTGCTTAAGCAATTATGTTACCTAATAAATTCCATATTTTCTCTGTAAATATATTGATTTCGGCCGAAATATTTCGTATCATTACAATTAATGTTTATCCATCATATTATGTTAAATTATTTCATATGAAAATTAGAAGCACAACCCTCCCTCCCCCTCCCCCTTAACTAATGAAGGTTACACAGGTGTTCTAATAAGTGGAAGCTTACATGTATGTTAAGGGGTACGGTCAAGAGCCCTCCCCCCCCCCCCCGGTCAGGAGCCCCCCCTCCCTGTTTTTCTAATCCTTATTTACCTAGCTAAACAAATGAAGAACTACTTAGATAGAAATAACTGAGAGTTGCTAATGTAGTTTGTTGTATCCGCTAGTTTGTTGTACTGCACACTTCATGATTGTTTGATGACCTGGCAGGGGGGTTGGGGGGGGGGGGGCGGCACGCCCCCGATATACATATATTTTATGTTAAATCAATAATGAACTACAAAAGTGTATATAAGGATCAAATAATATAGGTTAATAAGGATTAAAAACAGGGGGGCTCGTGGCGAGGGGGGGTCTTTGGCTCTTGACCGGGGGGCTTATGACCTACACCCGTATGTTATAATCGTTATATATACATTTTCCTTATGCGAACGATTTTAATAACACCTCTTAATCATCGCACAATGAACATTATTTATAAAATGACGCATAGTTCCTCTAGCAATATAAGGTTTTTAGATACCTGACTGATGTTGCTTCATCTGTAAATTGAATCAATAACGCTGATTGGTGACCGGTATTTTCCACCACAGTATATAATGTACCTATATGTATATATATTCCAGGGTACAGTCCTGATATATTTCACCCAGGTAAGTATCACCATTCCACTCCGATAAGTTCCACCTCACTTTACGGGTTATGTTTGGTTAGTCATTAATTTCATCATTAATCAATTTTTGCATCTTAATACTAAGTAACTTTGTATCAAATTAAACCTTTTGTTGACCAATCAAAAGCTGTTTATTTTTCCCTACACATGTGATAGAACAGCAGAAAGAAAAGGTTGTGTAAACGCTCTTTATCAGTTGAGGTATTTCTATTTTCAATCACAAGCTGATTATCTTCGCTATCGCTGATACAACAGCGACAGTGACTGTAAGATCATGTAACGTATCTAGTTTTGAAAATATTGTATTGCTCGTAATTTACATTATAAAAATAAACATTATGTTTTCTCTTTTAAACATCTCTTGGTATAACACAGTGTTATTTTTTAAACTGTACTTTAAGTTTCATACACATTTATTAGTCTCGCATCCTCAGCTAATGCTATCGCGTCTAAAATTTAAATTTTTGACTATTCTTTTTCTGTTATATAACTTATATTACATGCACTAGCTATAGTATACCACGCTTACCAAGTGAACGAGAAGTATTTAACTATTGGAAATATTTTGAATAATTGAAGAAAGTCATAAAATAATGAAAGCAAATAAAGAGAACACCATTGCATGCAAGAGAAATTGGTTAATTGGTTTTGAAGATAAAATCTTAAAAGGTTTATTTATATGGACATTTTACCGGGTTATTTTTTCTTTTGAGAATTAACGTCTGCTTTAACTACTCAGGGTTCTACCGCTGACGTCAAAAAGCAATTAAGTACAATGAACTGGAAGAAGCAGTCAAAAGGGAAAGTAGCTCGATTAACAAAGTCACCTACAACCAGTCTGTGACAAGCTCATGGATGCAGAGAAGCTACTCCGTGGATATAGTCATTTCTATGAAGAATCTAGAGTAGTACTAGTATACGATAAGTCACCATTTTCTCTCCAATACATTGAGTATAGTCAACAGATGCAGTGTGTACGTACGTACGTACGCCCTATTAGGCAGTATCTGCTTCATACTTTATAAATAGAAGTGACGCAACCTACTGCCTAAATATAGTAACTAGTTACGGTAGAGACAGCCACTACAGTGTACCGACTGGGTAACTTTATTGGCATTAATCCAAATGAAAATGTACCTTAATAAACTAAATGATTAAAATATAAAAGAAAAATTAAAAATAGACTCAAAATTTGAGAATATTCTTACGGGTTTATTAATTATTGGGTATCTATGATAGAGTAAATTATACATTTAGTGATAAGTAAAACTTAAAAATAAGATGAAACTTCCTTTTTCAAACCTATGTTTATTACCTTCGCAGAATGCGGAAGGTTATATTTTCAATTTTTCGGCAGCATTCATTTATTTATCATCTTGTTATTCGCATAACTCAAAAAAGTTCAACCAAATTGCCTAAAATTTGGTTGGACGATTGGTCAATGTCCAGGGACCATCTGGTAGAATTTCGATAGCGATCCGGTCAAAGGTCAAGGTCATTTATAAATCAATAACTCAAAAGGTATTTAACCATATTGCATGAAACTTTTAGGAATTTAGCCCGGTGGAATTTTGCCAGCCGAATTTTTCCCGGCGGACTTTTCCCCGTGGATTATGGAATTCTAGGATTAAATTGTAAATTAAAAGTTTAAAATGTGTAAATATAGATCGTTTACATGTAACTTTAACATATTTTGCCATAACAAGTTTTATTTAACTAATGTTAAATGGCTTAGAAATTGAAAATAAAATTAATATGAATTTACTTAAAATAATTACAGAACATCTATTAATTTACCTGCTATACATATATTCTGACAGTCTTGTAGAAAGGTAAGGCTAACCTAACTATAACAAAAATTCAATATTTTCGATAATTTAAGAAACAAACTATATAATCGTTACAATTTACCAGTTATAATAAATGACATTCATGATAACTGCAGGTAGTAAGAAACTATTGATGGTTCTACACATTTCTATTTGTTATATGACTAGAAAAAGTAAGATGAAGATTCATTCAATTGTAATCAGTTGGTTACTGAAGTTTGCTCTATGAGTCTATTAGGACAGCTATTGCATCTCACTAATCACAATTTTCTATTATTTTCAAATTTTACAAATTTGTCATCGTGTACTCAGACTAATTTCCAACATTTTCAAATGTGTAATTATCACAGGTCACTTTTCTTCCCCTTATAACTATCATTGCTTTCTGTACCAAAATTAGCTCTAACGTAAACAAGAGAACACTCACTGTAGCGGAAACGAGTGCAGGTAAAGCGTAATTACCTTAAATATTATATTACACACCCACTCGTGTTATTTGCAGCACTGACGGTTAGATACCATCAAAAAATACCTCGTATTAACTCTAATATAGTAATAGCTGTATGATGCGGAAGGTAATGTTTTAGGCGGCATTTCGGTCATTCCCTGAATAACGGTGCAAAATATTTATTTAATATATTTATATTTAATATCATTATTTATTAATTTATTAGAGGCATAATAGTAGCTAAAAATTTCATGTATCTATAATACAAACAGGCACGAATTAAGTTGAAGTTATTCATTACCTTCGCAGAATGCGGGAAGGTCATATTTTAGCCGTGGTATATTTATTTATTTATCATCTTGTTATTCGCTTAACTGAAAAAATGCTCAACCAAATTGCCTGAAATTTGGTGAAATGATTGGTCCATGTCCAGTGACCTGCTGGTAGAATTTTGGGAGTGACCCGGTCAAAGGTCAAGGTTATGATATTTTATAACTCAAAAAGTATTGAACCATATTGCATGAAACTTGGTGAGACGAATGGTCAATATGCATAAACTATGCTGTTAGATTTTGGGAGCGATCGGGTTAAAGGTAAGGTCAAGGCCATTTGTAACTCAACAATAACTCAAAAAGTATTGAACCAAATTGTCTGAAATTTGATGGTACAATTGGTCAATGTCCAGGAACGATCTGGTAGAATTTTCGAAGCGATCCGGTCAAAGGTCAAGGTCATTTATAACTCAATAACTCAAAAATTATTGAACCATATTGCATGAAACTTGATGGGACGATTGGTTATTATCCAGTTAGCAGTTTCTCAAATTTTGGGATAGAACGGGTCAATGCGGCGGCGAATGTATGCGCTCTACCAAGTGCACATAATCTAGTTTCCTATGTAGTTATTACTGAGGGATTGAGAACTTTGAAAAAAAAACTCGTGTTTTCATTGAAATAACTCAAACATAATAGATTTGTTACATGAAACTGTAATGTTTGTTGTATCCACTAGTTTGTTGAACTGCACCCTTCATGATCGATTAATGACCTGGCAGGGGGGCGGCATGGCCCTCGAAATACATATACCGAATATTTCCAGTTTCTGTGATCTTTACCATTTATTACTTCAATACTTATATAAGTTTAATGGGGGTAAATTTTACTTATTTTATTGCTAACTTCAACTCTTTTCATCAGATTCAGATTTTCACTTTGAGACAAAACAGAATTAATTTGTAAGATGAAGAGTTGAGATTATCTGAATTGAAAGATTATTTTTTTAATGTTTTTTTAAATCCTATTTTGAAATTCTTCCTACTTTTTTTTCTAATTTACATCTATAGGTTAGGTTATTCAGTACGTTTTTCTCTTTGAATCGAGCACTGTAACGTCTCCGTACAACAAAATTAAGTTCCACATCTTCGATCATATAAGAAAACACGATATAACAATTACTATTTTATTGGTATCCATGATACCTACAGCCAAGATAGATTAACTTACCAGGTAGGTATGCTACACCTTGATACGAATTATAGACTCTTCTGCGCATTAACAAATACACACATACTAACACACAGATGTGACCCTGCAATATTAGACTACATACTTTATACATACACATTGTAGTCTATAAGCCTTGCTATACAGAGGGTTAAACACTTTTTCCATCGTATCTGTACACTGCACAAACAACCATGAACAAATCCTCAAATAAAAATAACTATTTAATTAGCTGTGCAGTATATAGAGTATGAACTGTAATATTGCAGGGTCACATCTGTGCGTTCGGATGTTCGTATTTGTTTACGCACAGAAGAGTCTACAACTCGTATCAAGATTCAATGCATTTAGCAAACCTTCTAAGATAATATATCTTTAGGATAATTATGATAATCAAGGTAAATTGTAATGCTGAACTTAGCCAATTTAGTCAAAGAAGAATGAATAACATACCTTGTTTCCATGTAAAAATAATTATCCCAGGTCACCGAAGCGTTTTTCACAAAATAACTGTAATCATCTTGATATGAACCTGCGCAAAACTCTACTTTGTAGTTAATATACCTTGCCTACAGCCATCATGGATACCAATTAAAATATATATTAAATAATTATTCCCACATATCATGTACTATATCGATTTGGATATTTCCCATTTGACGACCCCAACCAAATATAATTTTTTTTTCTTAAGCTAGAGTTCCAATGCGGCGGCTGAAGCGGCTCGGCTCTCGTTTTGGACTGCTATCCGATATATCCCATGAACCCCTTTCCAATGGAGCGTCTACAGCCGTACGGCCGAAGTGGCTCTAGGCCAGCGACTCAAGCATCTACAGCTAGAGTCGCCCCAGGAGCAGTCCATCCGCTGCGGCTAGTAGTAATTTTTACAGCTCCCTTTAATATTTGGAGGGTAAATAAGTGAAGCGTGATAACAAACAAAATTTGCTGTTAATTCAGGTATCTTTGGTACTGTTCCCAGTCAATATTAATAAATTAATTAATATTAATTAACTATTTAATATTAGTACATTAATTAATATCAATAAATTTATTAATACTAAAAAAATAAATTAATTAATACTAAATAAATTACTTAATTCTCATAAAATGACTAGCAATTGAAAAAAGTAATTGAAAGTGACGGTTGTAGAGCTGTTCCACCTTGTCGAATTTCAATGCGGCGGCTGAAGCGGCTAGAGACGCGCGGCTCGTCCCACTCGGCTCTCCTTTTGGACTGCTATCCGGTATATCCCCTTTCAAATGGAGCTTCGCCCCCCATACCCCCCTGGCAGATCATTAAACAATCATGAAGTGTGCACTACAACAAAATAGAGGATACAACAAACTACATTACGGTTATCTTTGACCAAAATGCGTGAAAACCCGAGTTTTTTCAAAGTTCTCGATCCTTGAGTAATACATAGGAAATAAATAACTTCAAACCCTCATATCTCAAAAAGTATTAGCCTCTACAAAAAACGGTTATGATTTTCGGATTCTGTGGACAAAAATACACAAGAAAAAATTAATTTAATTAAATTTAGTGGGGTCGTCAAATGGGAAAGATCCATAGTTTTTTTTAAATATGACCAAAGATGTAGAGCTGACCGATAATTCGGAACTTACCCTAGAGCGCCAATCACACATAAGTGTTCAGGAGAAACTGAAACATCTACCGTCAGGTCGGGGCTGCCATTTTTTCTTCATCACCGTTACTTAAGTTAAGAAGCCAGATAATAAATATTAGGATGACAATTTTCCGGTCAGGACAAACCTTTTTTTATATTACTAAGATTACATATATCTGAGAACCGTGAATTTCTAATTACCTACCACCTACTAAGGGTGTTCCACTTTTACAATGCAAAATGAATATTTCCTTTAGTTGGTGGTTTAGGAGTTAATATGTTCAACTTGACCTTCCTAAGATCGTCAAGTGAGCTCTTTTTAATTTCGATATAAATATTTAGTTACTTCATTTAAAAAAAAACTTCATATCTTTTCTATTTTCTAAATAAAAAAATTTTGAGCTCACTTGACTGCGAGTTAAAAAAATTGAATTACTTTAAAAAAAATTCAAATGTTACTCGCAATATAGTGACATTTATAGATGAACAATTCCTGAAAACGTAAGACGTTGGGTAGGTTGATCGTATTAGGCAGCTTTTTCTCAAAAACAAATGTTCACATTGCGTAGCATTAGTACATTTGCAGATTGTGGAGGGCTATATTTTAGGCGACATTTATTTATCATCTTGTAATTCGCATAACTCGTTAAGCATCAAATCAAATTATCTGAAAATCACTGGGACGATTGGTTTATAAGAACATTTGATAAGATATTAGGAGCGATCTGGTCAAAGGTCAAGGTCATTTATAACCCATAGATTATTGGATGGTCCATGTCATTTATAAGCGACGCGGATTTTTTTCTGAATATCACTTACAACTGATAAGCTATCTAGGGTCACGCACTTGTTTCTAGATTCATCAGATAATTTTAATCATTTTGATTATAAAAGAAGCGACTGCGCTGTAGCGCAAAAAAAAACTCTAACGCTTGTGAAAAAAGTAGCGATGCTGATTCTACATGCCGCTACACTAAAAAGAAGCACCGCTTGTAGTACACGCTATAGTAGTGTTACTATAGCCATGAGTCTACCTACACAAAAATCAAAGAGTAGCCTATAACTCTGCATAACCCTAGCGCTATCCTCTTATACTAAGAGTAGTGTTAAAAAAGATAAAAAATGGAAACTATCAGATTCAAATTACAACAGTTCCGAAATACAAAAGTCTATATGTAACACGTTCTATATTTACATTTCTTAAGTTCAATTAAACTAATTAATATTGTGCTAGCCTATTTATTTACATTAACAATTATGGCAAATAAAAGGATGCTTACAACATTCAATTTTATTCGAATTATTAATATTAACATCACATTATAACATTTAAGAAGCACTTCTCTAACTAAAACTCATCCTTTTGTGTCAATGCTACAAATCTCATCAAACTTCTTCCTTTTGTGTCAATGCTACAAATCTCATCAAACTTCATCCTTTTGTATCAATGCTACAAATCTCATCAAACTTCATCCTTTTGTATCAATGCTACAAATCTCATCAAACTTCTTCCTTTTGTGTCAATGCTACAAATCTCATCAAACTTCATCCTTTTGTATCAATGCTACAAATCTCATCAAACTTCATCCTTTTGTATCAATGCTACAAATCTCATCAAACTTCTTCCTTTTGTGTCAATGCTACAAATCTCATCAAACTTCATCCTTTTGTATCAATGCTACAAATCTCATCAAACTTCTTCCTTTTGTGTCAATGCTACAAATCTCATCAAACTTCATCCTTTTGTGTCAATGCTACAAATCTCATCAAACTTCATCCTTTTGTATCAATGCTACAAATCTCATCAAACTTCTTCTTCCTTTTGGGACTTGAAAACATCATAAAACTTCAGAAGCAGACAGTAGGAAGAATTGAAAAATTAGTGATCTAATTGAAAAGAAAGTAGATCAGTAATCATTTATGTGATTCTATGAGCAAGAAAGAACAGTAAGTAAAGAAAAAGAGAAATGGACAATATCAATAGACAATATCAATTATTATAGTAAGGGTTTAAGTCTGCTTCAGTCATACCGCTGGAATTAAATACAAGGGAGTGGTAGAAGCAGTCAGAAAAGAAAGTGGCTCCATGTACAAAGTCACCTACCACCAGTCAGTGACAGTAAATGAAGCCTACCTAACACAAAATCTAAGATAGCGCATAAACCTAGCGCTATCCTCTAAAACTGCAAGTAGCGTTAAAAAAATGATAAACATGGTAAAAATGAAAGAAGACAATTAAGAATCCAAATTACAACAGTTCGGGGCCCAGGGGACGCCACCCCCTTCTCTTCTTATCACCACAGAAAGCTTCAGGATAGAGTCACTAGAAGCTCAAGAACATCAACCATTACTTAGTTATCTCAACAATTGCTCAATAACAATCTCAACAATTACTCAATAACAATCTCAACAATTACTCAATAACAATCTCAACAATTACTCATTAACAATCTCAACAATTACTCATTAACAATCTCAACAATTACTCATTAACAATCTCAACAATTACTCATTAACAATCTCAACAATTACTCATTAACAATCTCAACAATTACTCATTAACAATTTCAACAATTACTCATTAACAATCTCAACAATTACTCATTAACACTCTCAACAATTACTCATTAACAATCTCAACAATTACTCAATAACAATCTCAACAATTACTCATTAACAATCTCAACAATTACTCATTAACAATCTCAACAATTACTCATTAACAATCTCAACAATTACTCATTAACAATCTCAACAATTACTCATTAACAATCTCAACAATTGCTCAAAAACAATCTCGGCAATTGCTCAAAAACAATCTCAACAATTACTCAATAACAATCTCAACAATTGCTCAAAAACAATCTCAACAATTACTCAATAACAATCTCAACAATTACTCCATAACAATCACAACAATTACTCAATAACAATTATGCACAAGGTAAGATCAGAGCCACTTGTTATCCCAAGTAAGGTTCCTAACCATTTGATAGTAGTTGTACTTCACATCAAAGTCCATATCGTGCCAGTAGTTAACGGCGATGCAGCCGTGCGACTGTTGTACGTGGTGGTACCAAAGGGAGGGCAGGTAGAGCGCATCACCAGCCTCTACACGCACAGAGACAGCCTTAGTGTTGGCAAAGTGGGGGAAAGTGTCCAGATCTGGGTTAAGAGGGTCTACAGCTATCCACGGGATGGGGGATGAGGTGTCATCATCAGGAACAATGTCAAAACAACTGTGGAGAGAGAGAGATATATGTGAATATTGAGTACATTTTACGAGTGATTTTCAACATTAAGAGGGTTGAGAAAAAGAAAAGCTACTCCGTGAATACAGTACAGAATGCGATGAGAAGGGATAGTTGTTGTTGTTGAATAGCCTCCCCAACATCCTCGCCGGGACGAAGGGGCGCCCCGGGTTTCAGCCACCCGAGGCACTGTGTGGGAATGTGTGGGCTTAAGGGAAACCCGCATCACACAGGAAGTAAACAACTACCTGAGGATGGGCCCAAAGGTGCTCCAGTGAGTGTATGTTGTGTGTAGTCCTGTGTAGGTGTAGTGACGGACATTGTGTGAGAATATGAGAGATTGTGCCCTGGTCGGCTTGACAGAAGTCGCACCGATCAGAGTCCGATCTCTCAATCCTGTGCGTGTAGTAAGGTAAGTTAGTATAGGTACTGTAGAAGTTTAAGAAAGCCCTCCCCCCCCCCACTCACCCATCCTTTTCCCGGTAGAAGGCATTGGGGTACTGACGGTAAGGCACCCAGGGGGCGTCACTGGGAGCTATCAAGGTGAAGTCTTTGTAGCCAGAGATGACGCAGTAAATGTTCTCGTAGTGGTCTTTGTGCACTGAAAACAGAAGCGTTAAACATTAGTGAAATGTGACGTCAAACAACCGGGAAAGTGACTTTTGTTAACATGTTCAATTGTTCATCACAATGTCTGCTGCCTTGTTCACGCATTTCAGTGTACGTTCTAACACTCCTAAAACTGTGACACACTAACTAGATCAAGATATATCAACTTAGAAAATATGTTGCGTGCCTTGATACGAGTTTTAGACTCTTCTGCGCATAAACAAATACGCACTGATGTGACCCTGCAATATTACATACTATATATATAGATACTATACAACGGGTAACGGGTTAATTACATTTTTAAAGGCATTTGCACACTACACAAACAATCATGGCAAAATCCTTATATACAAATAACTATTAAATCCGCTGTATGGTACTATATATCGTAGAGTCACATCAGTGCGTCCGTATGTACGTATTTGTTTATGCGCAGAAGAGTCCAAAACACTTCAAGTTTATATATCTAGAGGATAATCTAGGTAATGCTGAATTCAGTCAGTTTAGTCAAATAAAACGAAGTTAAAGCAATTTATTCTGAAAAGAATGTATAAAATACATTGTCTCTATGTAAAAATAATTATCTTTGGTCATCGAAGCGTCTTAACAACCAAACTGTACTTCATCTCGATATGAACCTGCGCTATACTCCACCTTGCACTAATCTACATTGAACTAATTAATATATGAATGGAGTTTGATTTAGTCATTTTAATGCATAATTGTATCGCAGAACACAAACTATAACTTTTTAAAATAATTTAGTTTTAGATTCTACTGTTTGACAAATAATTTTACAAAATGTAAGATTTTCCAATTCTCGATTTCAGTGCAAGACCTCGTAATTGAAGATCATAACCCAAGCACTGCCCTAGTCTAAATAACAACAAACTAACAATAATAACATAACAAACTAACAACAATAAGAACATAACAAACTAACAACAAGAACATAACAAACTAACAACAATAAGAACATAACAAACTAACAACAAGAACATAACAAACTAACAACAATAAGAACATAACAAACTAACAACAAGAACATAACAAACTAAACAATAAGATCATAACAAACTAACAACAAGAACATAACAAACTAAACAATAAGATCATAACAAACTAACAACAAGAACATAACAAACTAACAATAAGAACATAACAAACTAACAATAAGAACATAACAATAACCACTCACTCGAAGTAACTGCTCTGCTGTCTCCCATCCAGAAATTCACAGCGTCTGGTTTCTTGCCAATGACATCAGAGAACCACTTGAACTCACCACCACAGTTAGGATCTAAGTCAGAGAGCAGCTCTGAGAACTCGTCAGTTAGGTTAGAACATTGCTTCTGTACGTAGTGAACCTATAAACACAAGAGAAAAGTAACTGTGTTACACATACACTCAAACTACTTTCGATATTGTACAAAGATATAATTCATTTTTTTTATTCTAGGGTTTCTCTTTTATTGGATTCAAAACAGTTTCTGTCAGGAGCCTCTCATACATTTTTTTTTGATCATTTGAAAGTCAGCGATATCCCCTGTAAAATAGCTATTGATAATATTGGTAGCTAGTAAATTGCTCGAAAGACAATTGCTTGAATGAACAATTGCTCGAATGAACTATTGCTCGAATAAACAATTGCTCGAATGATCTATGTTCAGGTCATATAAAATAAATGAAATACAGTTATTATTAAATACTAATTAGAAACAAGGACGATTAGGTGCAGCTAATCGAAGAGATTTAACTATTAATTACCAACTTTCGGCAATACTTATGTAGTTGGAAATTGCTCAAATAATCAATTACTTAATGTAAAAGAAGAGGTAAAGTCAACCAGATAAGAGCTACCGAAAAAGGGAAAATTTAATAAAAACAAATGGCGCGAATGCCAGAGGTCATGCTAAATGTATCGGGAACAGCCCGAGTTACTAAAACCCAACAACCCTAACCTAGCCCTGAGAATATCTCGTCAGAGCCCAGTGAAGCGATTGACCGACTAAAAACGAAAATTACAGTAGACAAAATTGGTGCAGTATTCCTGTTCAATAAAAATAAGAAAACCAGGAAGATAATAATTTTAAAACGGTAGCTATTATGATTAATAGTAAATAGCGATGAAAAATATGAAATGCAGTTATTATAAATTAATAACTAGAAACCAGGACGGTTAGGTGCAGCTAATTGAAGTAATCCAACTTCATGATTATCTGTCTTTTATTAATTGGAACACTGAGCTATTTGATCATTCGAGTAATCGATCATTCAAGCAATTGTTCATTCGAGCAATTGTTTTCCGAGCAATTGTTTTTGAGCAACTTTCCTAGAACCAATTATATCATATAAGCTACACTCACCCCGTTACTAGTAAGGGGATTTTCTAACACTGAGAGAAAATCCCCGAATTTCATGGCTTTGTTATGGGGCTGTACAAAATGGCCTCCATTGGGTGCATCCGCATACCCATTTGGGGTGAGGGCCACCGTCACTTCTTTGCATCCCAGTAACGATCTGATGGGGTAAGACATTATTAGCTCTGTACCTAGAGAAGGATGGTTGTTGTTTCACCTCTAACTTCATCGGTATACTTTATTTTAGTTCTGGGGGTGTGTACCCTCAGCTTTACCTGGGGGTGTGTACCCTCAGCTTTACCTGGGGGTGTGTACCCTCAGCTTTACCTGGGGGTGTGTACCCTCAGCTTTACCTGGGGGTGTGTACCCTCAGCTTTACCTGGGGGTGTGTACCCTCAGCTTTACCTGGGGGTGTGTACCCTCAGCTTTACCTGGGGTGAGTACCCTCAGGTGTTCCACTTGTTTATAATAGCTAAATTAAACTTAGGTGCTTATTGCTGAGAGCAAAATATTTTACAAATTATTTAAATTTTTGTCCATATCACTGACAAAAAGTCCATGTGTAATAAACAGGGTTAAAGCAAATAAACAGGATTAAAGTTTGTTTCAAGTAAATTAATTCACTATCAAAGGAGGAGTAAAGATTTTCTCAGTGGGTTCTTAGCTTGGGCTCGTAGCGAGTTTATACAATTATAATTCAAATCATGACTCAATTTAAATTGTTAAATGTATATTAATAATTATTTTCATTATAATTGTGAAGATATTGAGGTAACGTAACCAATTCTTAGTAGCTATATGATCCTAATTGTTTAATCATTTATCGTTAATGTTTCAGATGATGAAAATAAATTCAATGAAAATAAATTATCAAAATTTCAAAGAATTAATATGAAAAATAAAAAGGTACTGTTATTCCAAATAAAGGAACTGCTACAATATTTATAAAGACTTTTTCAGAACATTTTAATTAAATGCAATATTATTTTCCAACCTATATTTTATCCTTCTTGTTTCCAATGGAAGAATATTGTCTTTTTGAACTAAAAATTTATATTAATTGGTTTTAAGGTGAAGCTTACCTCAAGTAATTTGGTGTCCATTTGGTCACAGCGCCCCAATGGTTGACTGCCCCTTTGATTAGCAGAGGCCTGTTCTGTGCTATGTAGTCCCTATGCATGTCTAGGGGGGATGGTACACTGTGACACACAGACACCCTGCTGTCGAGGTACAATTCTGAAAAAAAGAGATAAACAATACAGGGTGACCCGCAAAAAAGTGTACTCAACTTTGAGCTAATAAAAGTAATGTACTTATAAAATTTATAATCATTTTTAAGCAATGACGGTGATATAATGGATACAAGTAAAAATAACTAATTTTTAATGTTACTTGAACTCTAGTTTATATTATTTTTAAATACAATATTTATATTAATTGAAAGTCGAGTACATTTTTTATGGGTCACCCTGTATAACAGCCACACCTATAAGTTTCATCAAATGAGATTTAATTTATAGATTTATTACATATTTTTCTAGTATACAATTTTTATTTACAATTTTATGTAGCTACATAAATAAATATAATTGTATATTATTTTTTATTTAAAAGAAAATATTTTTCCATTAAAAACAAGAAGAATATAATGGAAGTCAAACTAATATAAACTGCATAAATAACTGTTTCCTTGTAACAAAAATTTATCACATTTACCTCTGGCTTCATTTGACAGAGCTAATGTTAACCATTAGTTTACCCTATTTACCTCTGGCTTCATTTGACAGAGCTAATGTTAACCATTAGTTTACCCTATTTACCTCTGGCTTCATTTGACAGAGCTAATGTTAACCATTAGTTTGCCCTATTTACCTCTGGCTTCATTTGACAGAGCTAATGTTAACCATTAGTTTGCCCTATTTACCTCTGGCTTCATTTGACAGAGCTAATGTTAACCATTAGTTTACCCTATTTACCTCTGGCTTCATTTGACAGAGCTAATGTTAACCATTAGTTTACCCTATTTACCTCTGGCTTCATTTGACAGAGCTAATGTTAACCATTAGTTTACCCTATTTACCTCTGGCTTCATTTGACAGAGCTAATGTTAACCATTAGTTTGCCCTATTTACCTCTGGCTTCATTTGACAGAGCTAATGATAACCATTAGTTTGCCCTATTTACCTCTGGCTTCATTTGACAGAGCTAATGTTAACCATTAGTTTACCCTATTTACCTCTGGCTTCATTTGACAGAGCTAATGTTAACCATTAGTTTGCCCTATTTACCTCTTGCTTCATTTGACAGAGCTAATGTTAACTATTAGTTTACCCTATTTACCTCTGGCTTCATTTGACAGAGCAAGGCAAGCTTTGTAAACTCTCGAGTCTTCTTTCGGAACTGGATTCAAACAATCGTTACCTGAGGAAATGAAAAGATTAAATTATATGGAAGTATAATAACTTTTCTAAATCTTTTGGACCAAGTATACTTTAAGGACACCTGATTTTCAAACTTTACCCCAAGCGTACTTTACGGACCCCAGTGTTAATCCGAGTGTAGTTAAAGGTCCCCAGTGAATTTTTTAATGTATTTATTTGTGCTATGGTGTTCTGCATGCCTTGACTGCAATCTATTCTAAATCTACAGAGCAACATTTCAAACAGAAATTCTACCTTTACTTGGTGAAAATCCACTACCGGCCATTAAATGGATGAAGCAGAGACTACTATTGGCTAGTGTGACGCTTGCAACGAAGAAATGAATCCTTATTATAAATGGCAAAAATAACATGAGTTTTAATTATAATAAATATCACCTAAATGTATTTTAAGAATCCCAAAAAAGTGTAGTTCATGGTCACCAGATGGAGCTGGTGTCCATAAAGTATACTCGGTCCAACCTTTCTATCCACAATCAAAATTTCATAAAACTTCAAAAAATTATCCAAAGAAATTGAAAACCAAAATAACATAACTATCTCTTTACCTCCTAATGATATTATTCATCAATTAAGTCTGCTTCACACATCACCGTGATCCATCCGGAACGTCACAGGTCAGTGATTTTTTTTATCACTGAAGGGAGCCGGTGCTGAGTGAATATGTCTGTTGAAATTAAAGTAACAATACATTTTTTTCACTGACACCGAATCACTGAGAGGAGAGTGACGGAGACGGACCGGACGGATCCCTGACAAGTGTGAAGCAGCCTTTAAGCATATAGAAATAACTAATCAGTTAATTAAATAAATCAGCATTAGCTTAATTTAGCTATTTACCGACCAATGAAATTATAATAGATGATTTAAATGTTAGAACTCACCAAGAACGCTGTCAAATGATGGGCATTGGAACTTTTGAAGATTTATTGCCAACTCAGTCATTTTGAAATATCTAGCTATGCGATTTTGAAGAAATAAAAAAAGAACTATCTATTGTTGTACCTCACTGAATTAAAAAGTAGAATATATAGAGCCATTTTGCTAAGTCGACACATCACAAATAAAGATAGCAAAGTACTTTAACTACAATCTTTCTTGTTACAGTTTGCACTGATAATAAATATATATTTATAACACTGTGTGGCTGCTCCAATCTTCAGTTGCTTATACATAGTTTCCTCTGTTTCATATCAGAGAATTAGTATTTTAAATATAGCTACATCTTCCCTTGCTTCTATTAAGCACTAACGAAAATATATAGCCACTTCTAATTTTTTGCTATGACTATGACTTCAAATTTCACCCAGAATGGTTTGTATTTAGCAAATGCTGGTATAGATTGCTTTCTCGATGTTTTAACCGTGTTAAGGTAGCTATCTGCTCTATGGTAGTTTCATTGTTTAATCCTAAATTTACAAAAGGTTTGGCAATTACAATGGTGTCAAACGGTACTGTTGGAGACCTAATCTACCCCAGCTATCCTTTGATTTACCAGCCATTACACCAGCAATCCTTTGATCTACCAGCCAATACATCAGCTATCCTTTGATCTACCAGCCAATACACCAGCTATCCTTTGATCTACCAGCCAATACACCAGCTATCCTTTGATCTACCAGCCAATACACCAGCTATCCTTTGATCTACCAGCCAATACACCAGCTATCCTTTGATCTACCAGCCAATACACCAGCTATCCTTTGATCTACCAGCCAATACACCAGCTATCCTTTGATCTACCAGCCAATACACCAGCTATCCTTTGATCTACCAGCCAATACACCAGCTATCCTTTGATCTACCAGCCAATACACCAGCTATCCTTAGATCTACCAGCCATTACACCAGCAGATCTGATGACTAGTCATTACAGATACAATCCTTCCTTAGGCCTATTCTATACTAGCAGATAATATGCTGCGTTTTCACCACTCAGTTTAAGCCTCTTCAGTTAATCACATTTAAACGAATGGAAAGCAAATAAATTTGCAGTCTTCACTAGCGTTTCTACCGCCTTCCATTCAGTAACTCGGCGGGGAAAACGCGGCATTTCATATGCTAGTATACAGGGTGTCCCAAAAAAACCGATACCCAAATTTCAATGGCTGTAATTCAAAAACTATTAAACTTAAAAAAAATTTGAAAATCACATTTTGTTTATCAACAGTTTCTACATATCTGTACAAAATTTTAGATGAATATATTCAACTGTTTTCATTATGCAGTATTTTTTAGTGAATGATATCAAAAACCTGTTTGCACACTTTTTAACTTCGAATTTTAGTATATTAAAACCATTTTTTTAATAACTTTCAACAGTTTATTAAAATTGTTCATTAAAAAACCGTTTTTATAACAATAAAAGTCGTGTATTAATATGCAACGGAAAAAAAACATTCAAACTGTTCCTCCAATTGATCGTTTCAGTCGATATGATGGGCCATTTGTTACGATGATTCAGGGCGATAATGCGAATTGCAGAATAGCTCATTAAGTTTTTCCTTACAGCAACAGTTCTGAACCCGTCATGAACCAACCAGGTTCGATTGATTCTGTTTCCATGTATTTCTTGAAGGCTTGTAACAGTTCTATCATTTATTAAATCAATGTATCTATCTCCATTTCAATTATTTTTTGTAAAAATAAGGACAGACGATACAGCCAAGTCGGCCATTGGTACCTAGTCCAATCCACACACAGACTTTCTCTCACAATATTCTTACGTCAAAGTTGCAAGTAGGAGGTTGGTTCTTCGGTGAAGATGTGCGAACGTTATGATAATTTATTTTGCCATTCGAATGAAAAGTGGTTTCATCACCAACCACATTATCGTCCACAAACCGGACATTTCTTTGCTAAGACCAATGCCCAAAATTCAACGCCGAGGAAGATTGGTACTTAGGTGTTTGTTTCGCTCGTACATCTTGTAAGGATGTCGCTTCAAATTTAAGGTTACAAATATGTTGAATGTATATTTAGTAAGATGTAATCCACTTTTTATTGCAGTGATTTGCAAATTTTCTGTAAGTGCTACTTGAACAATTCGAACTGTGAAATAAGTGTTTTACTGAAAGTGCGCAAGCAGGTTTTTGGTATCGTTCACTAAAAAATACAGCTAAAAGAACACCGTTGAATCGATTCATCTAATATTTAGTAAAGAGATAGAAAAAATGTTGAGAAACAAAATGTGATTTTCCAATTTTCTTTAAGTCGACTAGTTTTTGAATTACAGCCATTGAAATTTGGGTATCGGTTTTTTTGGGACACCCTGTAGAATGGGCCTAACTTGTCTTTTTAGGTAGTGTGACAACTGAGACATTACTGGCCAAGATAGAGCCTAAAGGTACTTTTGGCATGCAGCGATTGTTGCAATAATCCCCCAGCACTCGTTCAATGCTCTATACTTATGCTGTTGTTATGCTTTGAAAAAAGCAATTACTGCTTAGTATTATTTCAATGTATTTCTATTGCTGATCACCACAATCGCTGCATGAAAAACATACCTTTAGTGTTTTTGTGATGATAACGGAACTATTCTGTGTAGCTACAGTGATAGAATAGTTAAAATTGCATTTTGTAGCTAGTATATTGTTATGATCCACAAACAAGCCATTACCAAAGGGGAACCTGTGTTTATCAGTTTGAAAAATGAAAGATAAAAAGTCAATAAACTTTCTTAGAATATCTACTAAATAGGTCATTCACATTTCTATGTACATATATAAAAAATAGCAGTTATTTCTTTTGAAATGATTCGCCAGGATTGACTTCATATTCTTCGTACACTGGAAATTTGTGTGGTACGGCCTGCAAAAGAGAAAAAACATGTAGGTAGAAGATTTCAACTCACATCTGATATTAATATTAATGTAACAATAATTTCATATCGATAGGAAGTTAATCCTAATTTTCATAATTCCAAAATTATTGAACTCATTTAAATAATCAAGTATTGGTATCAACATGATATCAGTAAAAATATAGGTGTCGGCATGATACCAGTAAAAATATAGGTGTCGGCATGATACCAGTAAAAATCTAGGTGTTGGCATTATATTGGTAAAAATCTAGGTGTCAGCATGATACCAGTAAAAATCAAGGTGTTGGCATGATATCAGTAAAAATTTAGGTGTCGGCATGATACCAGTAAAAATCTAGGTGTCGGCATGATATCAGTAAAAATCTAGGTGTTGGCATGATATCAGTAAAAATCTAGGTGTTGGCATGATATCAGTAAAAATATAGGTGTTGGCATGATACCAGTAAAAATCTAGATGTTGGCATGATATCAGTAAAAATCTAGGTGTCGGCATGAAAAATTCTAGGTGTTGGCATGATACCAGTAAAAATCTAGGTTTTGCCACGATATTGGGGAAAATCTAGATGTTGGCATGATATCGGTAAAAATCTAGGTGTTGGCACGATATTGGTAAAAATCTAGGTGTTGGCATGATATCGGTAAAAATCTAGGTGTTGGCATGATATCGGTAAAAATCTAGGTGTTGGCATGATATCGGTAAAAATCTAGGTGTTGGCATGATATCGGTAAAAATCTACGTGTTGGCATGATATGGGTAAAAATCTAGGTGTTGGCATGATATCGTTAAAAATCTAGGTGTTGACATGATATCGTTAAAAATCTAGGTGTTGGCATGATATCGGTAAAAATCTAGGTGTTGGCATGATATTGGTAAAAATCTAGGTGTTGGCATGATATCGGTAAAATCTAGGTATTGGCATGATATCGGTAAAAATCTAGGTGTCTGCATGATATCGTTAAAAATCTAGGTGTTGGCATGATATCGTTAAAAATCTAGGTGTTGGCATGATATCGGTAAAAATCTAGTTGTTGGCATGATATCGGTAAAAATCTAGTTGTTGGCATGATATCGGTAAAAATCTAGGTGTTGGCATGATATCGGTAAAAATCTAGGTGTTGGCATGATATCGGTAAAAATCTAGGTGTTGGCATGATATCGGTAAAAATCTAGGTGTTGGCATGATATCGGTAAAAATCTAGGTGTTGGCATGATATTGGTAAAAATCTAGGTGTTGGCATGATATCGGTAAATATCTAGGTGTTGGCATGATATCGGTAAATATCTAGGTGTTGGCATGATATCGGTAAAAATCTAGGTGTTGACATGATATCGGTAAAAATCTAGGTGTTGACATGATATCGGTGAAAATCTAGGTATCAAAATCGGTTTGGTATCCGTAAAAATCTAAGTATCGACATCGGATGGATATATGTGAAAATCTTGGTATACACATCAGATGGATATATGTGAAAATTTTAGCATCGTCCTGTCTATAGCACAAAGGGTTAAAAGTATTCCCTACAACTCACCTCCTTAACCTCAGTCTCTCCTCTTTCCACAGCTAACTTGGCTGCATTATCTTTCTTCATTTGAGCTACTTGGAGGTTTCTTAGAACTTCTTCTTCAGTGGGAGGTTCAGCTCTTCTGTGTCTCAGCCACGCTACCAAACAGATCACGCATTATATTTAGAATATGAAAGAGAATATCTATAGTATTTGGGTATGTTACAAATTATCAGTCAGTTCTTCAGTCATATAAGAGAAAAATGATAAAATGAAAAAAAAAATTATTTTAGTTGGTATCCATGATAACCACTTGCAGGTATCATGGATACCAATTAAACTAGAAAGTAAATAGCTAATCATTATTTTTTAGTTTTCTCTAGTAGCTATGACCGAAGATGTGGAACTGACTGATAATTTGAAATATACCCTACATATAACACAACATTGAGTAATAAACTTTTTAGAGGTTTGATTTATAAAATAAATTTGTTGAAACATTATTCTTAAAAAAATTCCATTTGGGTGATTATCAATCAAAATTCTATCAAACTATCAAATAGTTTATTCAAAGCAGCTGTTATAAAAAGAATGAAATAATTTTTCTTTAATGTTTACCAAATAGAGTGAGGTACATTTCACATTTTTGGAGACTTTGAAGTGTGCAGTAACACATGTTGTTCACAACGCACTCAACATGCTGAAGGCAGTACACATGTAGAGTTTAAGTCTTTCAACCATATTTTTAGCTAAACTGCTCCTACCTTTTCCACAAAACTTTTGAATCATATGAGAAAAACAAAAATTATATTGTTTTTTTCTCATAGGATTCAAAAGTCTCGTGGAAAAAGTAGGAGGAGATCAGCAGAAAGTCTGGTGAAGAGAATAAAAAAAAGCCAGTGTGTGTACAGCCCTTTATGGTACTTGATGCTAGAGAAAATAAATACTTACAGTCCCATTCAGAAGGCAAATCTTCAGTGTAATATTCTGTTGGTTTTGCAACTTCAAAATAGCGAGTTGCAATTCTGCGTCCACGAGAAGGATCTGAAATACAAAAAGTTACTAATTCATGATTTCAATTAGCGAACTATTTCAAAGTTTATTTAGTTTGCTTAGTTTACAAGTTATGATTTTGAGACTAGCATAGAAATGGGACAAAACTATCAGCAGTTGTAATATTGTAAAAATGACTGAAAACATTTGATTTGTTATAGCCAATAACTATACTTAAAATGTACATCATGTTGATGTCGATTGATTTCATCATCAATTGGTACGAATGTACATCGCAATAAATATTTTTCATTAATAGAAATAAAAATCTTGTGCATATATCTAACTATATTAGAAAAGTTTATAAACCAAGAACTATTGACGCTGTGTTATTTAGAACTTCCAATGATATGATATACTCACAATGTCTATAGCAGTAAATTTGAAGTTTGAACAGCTACAGACATCTATGCTATTTGTCACAGAATTAAAAATGCATCGCATACCCAGACAAGAAGTATTTATTCCTAGGATACCTAGGAATAAATACTTCTTGTCTGGTATTTCACTCTCAGATAGTGTGAGAACATGTTAAGAAGCCAATAATAAATACTGATGTATCATTTTTGAACTAGAATTTTGCCAAAATAAATAACTTTTAGCTAATCAATTATTCAAATCATGAACAAACCTGCAGGTTTCTCAAAGTACTTCACTCCCCGGTAGTCTGTCGCAATGTAATTTCCACCCCCTTCAGACGAGGCTCTAACGTAACCCATTGAAAAGGACTTGAGGAAATTTTGCCACACTATGTTCCAAACTCTCCTAGGGGGAGGCACTGGTCTAGACATCTTTCTTAATTTAGGGACTTCTGTAATTAACTTTGTGTGAATTTTGTTACCATTTGGCTGGAGCACAAATAAATTTGAGCTAGAGGGTAATACAATAATTTTTGTAAACAAATTTTTACTCATGGAGTCATGTTTATATCAAGGTATATTAACTACAAGGTATTAACTACAAGGTAGAGTATTGCGCAGGTTCATATCAAGATGATTACAGTTTTGTTGTGAAAGACGCTGGCTGGTGTGCGGCCGTGTGCCCTATGATAATTATTTTTACATAGAAACAAGGTCTGTTATTAATTCTTTTTAGAATAAAATGCTTCAACTTATATTTCTTGGACTAAACTGGCTGCAGTTAGCATTGTGAAAACTTTATATATATTGTTTAGTAAGGTTTAATAGGGAAAAACGTGTGGTTTTTCTTCAAAGTACGTTTATGTAAGAGCTGTCGATCCTGTCTACCTATTTCTTTCTAATTCTTGGACTAAACTGGCTGCAGTTAGCATTGTGAAAACTTTTTATATATTGTTTAGTAAGGTTTAATAGGGAAAAACGTGTGGTTTTTCTTCAAAGTACGTTTATGTAAGAGCTGTCGATCCTGTCTACCTATTTCTTTCTAATTCCTACATTTTTAGAAAACCTAAATAATTTAATTAGATCAATAACACGTTTTTAATTGCATCCGCACACGCCACACAGCACAAACAACCACGGCGAAAATTCTTGTATACAAATAACTAATTAAGTCGCTGTATCTATTATTGCAGGTGCACACGGCCGTGTGTTCGTATGTGCGTATTTGTTTATGCGCAGAGGAGTCTAAAATTCGTATCAAGGCGTAGCATACCTTGTAAGTTAATATACCTTGGTTTATATAATAATTCTCTCAAATCATACAGGTTGTTTCAAAATATCTATAATTTACTAGATATGCAGTTGCTAAAGATAATGTTTACTGAATTAAGTATGGTAATATTTTGAAAAAAGACAAAATGCACACATACAATAGGGGTTATATGAAACACGTGAAAAAGGGGGCTATATGAAAAGTAAATGGGGCTAAATGAAACAGTATGGCTATCTGAAAACAGTGGGGCTATTATGAAATAATAGAATTAAACATGAATATTTGTGGTTTACCAAGGTACCAACAATAGTAACAATGCAGTTTACAACATCGTAGCATAATATGGCATCCTTAATACCTAATAACAAAACAGTTGGCAGATACTGTATCTACTTGCCTACCTAACAAAATACCTAATTGTTAAATTGATCTTTATCATAGATGATATTTTGTTTGCTGCAATCTTCCTCACTAGCATCTCGGAATGCATCATCATCACTCTCTTCTTCCACTAAGGCTGTGCTCACTATTCAGTGTATCTTGAGTGAACTAGGATTTTCAGATGAAACCTGAGGACTACTGGTGGTGGCATTGGAAGATGACTGAGGAGGCTCAAAATCAGCCAATGAAACACTGGCTCCTGCTGGAACATTGATACGCTTTCATCAAGGCGTACTGGGTTTCACACTGTTTGCTCATGTTTCTTTCAAATATAACAGTAGTGTTTGGCTGACATCTTCTGCTGGTTGGTTTTCCTCATGCCTCATTTTTATAAGTACAGCTGCGAGAGCAAAGGGGAGAATGCCACAAGTAAGGAAAGCACTATCCCTTAATCGAGGCCACTTATCCTCCAATTCTGATATTAGTGAAATGAGAAAGCTTGGAAATGCCCACCATGGCATTGAAGCTAGATGTTTTACTTCAACCATCTTCCTAGTTACATATCCCTAGAGGTTGATAGAGATGTAGACTTAGTCATGTTCATTGTTCGTTCTGCATGCTTAATTCTTCTTTGAAAAATCATCTTTTTGGACCTGGGATTGTCTGTCAAATTTGTTTCATAATAATTGATGATGCTTCCAGGAGGCACTCCATCCAGTGTTGTCTGTAGCTATTAAAAGTAGTCATTGACAACATCATCTGAGGCAGCTGCTCATTTGCGGATGATGTTCTGGCAGTGTCAGTTAGTTGTTTCAAATAGCCCCTTGACAAACTATTGTCAAGAATTTGCCACTACAAGCAAGGCAGATCCTTATACACAACTCAAAATGTTACTTTTTTCCCATAAAAGAGGATATCAAAATCCTGGTCTTGTGGCTTTAGTAGTTTTGGCAGGAGCATCCTTAGCATTTAGAAAAAAAAATATGGTATCACAAATATACCTTAAAAACTTTTTACAAAAAATATTGAATAATAAACTTTTTAATCGTTTCTTACATGTCTCACTTTTTTATAGGTTCATTAGTTTATGGTTTATTAATTTATATAACTAGATATCTAAAAATATAATGAGAAAAATTATGAAAATAGAAATTCATGAAAAAAAATTGTGATTTCAAATAGCCCCGTCTGTTTTCATATAGCCCCAGTTGACGGTATATATTAATTGATTAATTCTATACATTAATTAATTAATTCTACCGATTATTAATTCAATATTGATTGAATTAATATAGAATTAGCTAAATAAGTTTATTTCAATTTTTGAGATCATATTTAATTTTTTAATGCAGCCTGAAAAATATGGGATATCTTTAACATTTCTGTGCAAACAATCTTTGATTTCTTCCTATATAGTATGTGTTAATTCTTCAAGTTAAAATAATCCTTAGTAGCTACATAACAGGTGAAAAAGTTTCAAAAATCTGCTGTCAGTAAATGATACCAGGGAGTTCTTGAAAAAAAAAACATGTTTAGTAACCGTGCAGAAACATGTTTAGTAACCGTGCAGAAACACCGAAACGGAGGCACATATGTATATTAAAGAACTGTTTGCATCATTTTAAATGCTCAATGAGGTTATATATTGCTAAATAACACTTGCATAAACACCGAAACCGCTTAAAATGAACCAAAACGTACCCAAACGGACCGAAACATAGTCAAATATGTTAGCTAGATTACTGTTTGCATCATTTTAAACGCTCATGGAGGTTATTAAAGAATGAATAGTTGCATTAAGTTATAAAGAGCTTAATAAAGAAAAATGTACTTATTACATAAGTACAAACTTATCACATAGGTATATAGGAATAGACAGATAAAAATAGACAGTCACAACCAGTGCACGTATCATGCAATGGGAAAGACTATCAGCATGTTGTTGTTATAAGTACGTTTGTACTTATGTAATAACTAAATAAGTACGTTTGTACTTTATATGTTAATGCAACTATTCATTCTTTAATAACCTCCATGAGCATTCAAAATTAGGCAAACAGTATTCAAGAATCCATATTTGACTATGTTTCGGTCCGTTCCGGTACGTTTTGGTTCATTTTGGTCGGTTCCGGTGTTCATGCAAGTGTTATTTGGCAATATATAACCTCATTGAGCATTTAAAATGATGCCAATAGTTCTTTCTATTTGCCTCCGTTTTGGTGTTTCTACGTACCCCTTGCATAACAGGCATTTTAAATGCTTTCAGGTCATTCATTACAGGCCACATTTCAGGTCTTTTCCCAGTGGCAATTTTTTCAGCTTTTTGAAAAAGTCAGTGGAATCATGTGCATCAAATACAGACTGGAAATTAAAGATGGTTTGTACATAAAAAATACATAAAAAATCCTATATTCTCATTCTGTAAACTGGTAAGATTAATGCAAAATTGTGAAATAGGAATTACTCCAAAATTGAGAACTGTTAACCCTTTCATGTCTGAATTATGTTCTGATCCAATATAATATTATTTTTTGAAAAAAAAAAAAAAAGTTAGTAATGGGTCATAGAATACAAAAAGTGCATTATTATAAACATATTATTTCATGAGGGTAAATGGCATAAAAAATAAAACTAGAGTTTGATGTAAGACCTGATAACTATCTCATCTGATCATAAAATATATTGAAAATACACTTATACACATTTAAATATCATAAAAACAACTTTAAACACATGTTAACTATAGTCTACATTAAAGGGTTAAGTTAGTAGCTAGAATATCCTAAATATGATAAAATATCTCCCATCTTTATTCTTTACCGAGTCTTTAGAGGACTGGTGATAGTGATTTCAGAATCTTAAAGAGTAAATCAGTCAAAATAATTCAATTAGCACTGGGAGTCTGAGAGTACCTAGATGTACACGGGCTGACCAGGTAATAAAGCATGTCCAAACTGGCCATTTTAATGGAGAGTTTATACTGCGGGAGATTTTGAATTTATTTCTATGTTACCATTACCCCGCAGTGCAGGATAATGCCCTGAATGGTGCTGGATTAATGCCCTGTTTGCTGTGGTAGCAAATTTTTAAGAAAAATTGAATAACTATTTACCTATTGGTCATAGGGCTCCAGTCTGCAGAACTTGGGACATTTTCTGTGCAAACAATTCTTAATTTCCTCCTACATTTACATGTATTTTACTGAGAACAGTTTACCAGTTCCTGCAGTCTGGATAGGGCTAAGCCACTTTGTATATATAGAGAAGTGACTACCTCTTTCTTTTCCATCTTACAGATCTTCTCTATCTGTTATAGTTTTTGAGATAATTGGACTTGTTCATTAAGTGTGGGCCGCGGGGTAATGCTAGCGTTGACGATACATGTATTTTACTGAGAACATAAGCCAAAATGGAGGATTTCTTTGAGAACACTTTACCAGTTCCTGCAGTCTGGTTATCTGGCCACTGACTTTTTCAAAAACCTGAAAAAATCCACCATAAATTTGCCATTTGGCTGATCCATCAGCATTTTCATCAGTTATCCATTGAAAATTAATGGTAACATAGGAATAAATAGCTAAAAAATCCACCAACTTTGTCCAGACTGCAGAATATGGAACATTTTAGTTTTACCAAGACTCTCTGCAGAAGTTTTTGAATGAATTTTAAAAATTGAAAATCTCTGCGGGAGATCATTAATTAATTCCTATGTTACCATTAATTTTGCTGCGGGAGATTTTGAATTTATTCCTATCTTACCATAAATTTACCTGCCGGAGATTCTGAATCTGCTGCTGAGACAGTGAGACTCAGAGAAAATTGTCGCGGTGCGCAAGTACACCCGGTAAGTGCGCAAAATTCACCCGGTTTATCCCCACAATCTTTGCGCACAGTTTTTTTATCATAACTTTTTTCTATTAAACTTAAAGAGTTGAAACTTGGTGTGCACCTAGGTCTACACTTCATCTATCTGCACACAAAAAATCAGATTGCCGACTTCTCTAGTTTTTTCGTAAAATCAAAGTATGCGGAAAATGCTCAAAGCCACCCGGTTCAACGCTACTTTGTAGCATACTCAGCCAGACTGCCCCAAGTAATAAAGCATGTTCAAACTCGCCATTTGAATGGCGAGTTCGTGAGTTTTTTTAAGCCCTTCAATTGCAAATGGCGAGTTTTATCTATTTTTCTCCTATGCTTCAATGTTATTTTGGAGAGAATTAATGATAAATTGATCATTTTGGAGAGAATTAATGATAAATTGATCATTTTGGAGAGAATTTGTTGAATTTTGGAAAGACAAATGGAGAGTTTATGAGACATACTGTTTTACTTGGCAGACTGCAGGAACTGGTAAACTGTTCTCCAAGAAATCCTCTATTTTGACTTCTGTTCTCAGTAAAATACATGTAAATATAGGAGGAAATTAAGGATTGTTCGCACAGAAAATGTGAAAATGTCCCATATTCTGCAGATAGGTAACATAGGAGAAAAATACATAAAACTCGCCATTTGCAATTGAAG